>JAQGBX010001315.1:0-25828 GCA_034698745.1 Megaphyllum sjaelandicum | reverse complement strand
AGTATAGCGCGTGCTCCAATTTCTGTCGGGGAATTGCGGGGAAAAGGCAATGCGTAGAAATTTGAAAAATTTATTTAGAAGTCAGTTAACGGTTTTAATAACGCAGAAACCAGCGCGAGGGTGTAACAATAAGTCCAGAAAATTTCATGGCACTCGGATGAGTGGTTCAAGAGCGCATAAAGGATACACACATACATTCATTTTTATACTGTATATACAGATGACAAAATGAACTTGAAAATTTTGCAAAACCATATGTTTATCGTCAGCAATTTATATAATTGTGACCTCTTTCCCCTCACAAAAAAATGTAAAGACGAAGTTCACTAAGTTCAAACAATTATGTAAATAGCCATTTACATTAAGAGAGCACCCAATGTACTCGTAATTGATACTTGTTTACAATTTATTGGGTAGATTTAGGCTAATGTCCTGTTAAGTAAGCAAATGCATTTGGGTTAGCCAGATAAACATAAGAAACATTCCATCTCAATGCCTGTTCTGTTATTGAGAAAGAGATAATGATGGAAGCGTGGGAGGTTTATTTCAAAATTTGTATTGCAGCGATGGCATTCCTCCATTCCTTTTTATATACATGTACATGTATGTTAGAATTTTCTAATACATTAAATCAATTAATGTAGGATGTTTATGATTTATACCATCCAATATCAATGATATTATGTTTTCTGTCACTAGATGTCGCTGCCGAGCTGGCATTGCAACTCAGTTCAGTCGGACTGATTTATCAAACTGTCCAGATTTATGTTCTTGGTTCAATTGTCCTTCCTCTCACTCATCAACAGGAACATATAAATTACGTCCAAAATGATCTATCCGCTTTTTATAACGCGGGAGCTGAGAAAGGAAATGGGGCTTCCAAGCGCGATCTCGGGGTCATAGATGACGTCACAACACCTTCCTTGGTCACGTTTTTCCAACCACTTTCCTCGAACATTCCTTTCTGAGAAAACGTTTTCCTGATAAATTCTGAAAACTGGCTATTTTTTTTAACCTTTTCTTGCCAATAGCTTTGAGGGTCAATTTGTATTTAATTGTAGCTTTATTCGTGGTCATCCAAACGTTGTTCTTTCTGTGGCCTTTTCCTGATGAATCCTGAGCCTGTTATAAATGTTCATACGATTCTCAGAATTCCAGACGCGAATTCATGCACTTCATATTGTCCTAATTTTTATGTACTTTTCATGAACTAATATCGAATTTTTAAAAAAGCTACTTGAAACTGAGAATGTAAATATTTCCTAATTTAAAAAATAATCTTGGTTTTGAAACTGGCCAATGACCGATTGCCAAATGCGGATTGGTAGGTCCTGACAAAGAAATCTTGAACAATGATAATAAAGCATGATCTTGAGGTAAAACAAAGCTATTTTTTAAATAAAAATATACTGAAATACATTTTCTAGACATGTCATGCTTTTATTTTCGATCTCGATGCAGGGTTCCCCCAGAAATTTCATTTTCAACTTCCCTGACTTTTCCAGGTTTAAAAAAATCTCTGACCAACGATAATGTCAAAAATAGAAAAATTAAAAAAATTAAAAAAAACAAATTTGCATAAATACTTTTTATATTTGGAAAATGTAGAAAGTTTTGCAAATTTGGTCCTCGGAGAAACTTTTGAAATTTTGCAATTTTGTCCTCGGAAAACATGGATAATTTTTGCAACTTTGTCCTCGGAAAACGTGGAAATTTTGAAAATTTGTAATGGGAAAATGTAAAAATGTTTCCAAATGGGTCCTGACTAAGTTCAATTTCCCTGACTTTTTTTTTAAAAAAGTCATTCTTCCCTGACTTCTCCCGACATTTTCAAGTTCCCTGACTTTATCAGGTTTTCCATGTTTTCCAGGTCTGTGGGAACCCTGCATTGTTCAAAAGTATTGAGAACGCCAGTTGATGTACCGATAGTTTCCTGGTTAGAATAAATGTATGCAAACAAAGATCAGTGAGTTTTCTGAAAACAGCAAATTGATTATGGTCCATTTGGATACTATACCGACTTACGTACAATTTCGAAAGAGGCAAAATAATTGAAAAGATAAGTACAATTTGAACACAATGCTACAATTTAAAAGTCGATTTAAAAGTCACACTTTTAAATCAAGCCAAAATAAATAATGATGACTTCAGTATATGACATCGAACGCGTGAGTTTTAATGAATTCTTTATGTCGTCAAGTGGTCGGAAGTATTAAACCAAGAAACAAGAATGCATTTTGCCACGGTCAAGTAATTCATTGATGCACTATTTTAATTCGCCTCAATAAATTATTTGGTTGTGACAAAAGGTATGTTCGCTTCTTGATGTACATGTACATTGAAAGAGGCCATGCTAATTTTATGCCGGACTATCCTGCATTATTCGAGGAATTGTACATGGAAAGAATCACACATACAATGACCTTATTAAATTTGGAAATTTATGCAACAGGGCAGCCGGAAATAAAACGGAGACTAAATAGAATTGCTAGTGTTTCGGGAACACAATTCCTTATTACAAAACAGCATTTTCTAAAAGGATCTATTACGACAATGTTATTTATCAGAGATTCCCAAAGTGGGCAATGAGACCATTGCAGAGGGCAAAAGGGGGCAACCTGGTGCATGGCTGCTAGGGAAAAACAAAAAAAAATATACCCCCTGTGCATAAAGATTCATACATGTGTAAGATTATATTTTTGATTATATAATAAATGCTTACATTTTAATAGTTTTGCTTATAAAACTTGTCTTTTCAATCTTTTAATTTTAAAGGATGCTATGGGTAAAGGGCACTAATGAAATATTTTAATAGGTGTGTGTGGTGATGGGGATTTTTCGGACTTTTCGGACTATAGTGCCCCCTTTTAGAGCAAAAAATTCACCATTACCCCTCTCTTAGAGAAAATATTTCAAAATTACCCCCTTATCCCCATAACATTGCAGAGGGGTTAATTTTGAAATATTTTCTCTAAGAGGGGGTATGATGAATTTTTTGTTCTAAAAGGGGGCACTAGTCCGAAAATTTTGGGAAACACTGTTATATAGGAGTAAGTATGGGAAATATTCAACATGTACATGTCTATAGTCGAAAGCCATTTTAAAACAAATCAAGTACACTTAACATTGCTTAAATAAACAGTGTCAAAAATGTTCGCAAATTATACCCAAGCATCTCTGAAGGCTGTTTTCCATAAATGTATTGCCGAACCCTCATTAAAATTCTACTTTTTCACTTCAATGTTCACTGCATGGGTGTCCGAAATTAATTGCTTGGCTGGCAAGACGATTAATTTTAATTGCCTAAGTACTTCACATTTCTATTAAGATAGCGCAGCGCACGCAAATTTAACCGAAGATTTACGCTGCCAAATTATAAAAAGGAATTAGGATACCAATTATAGAAAAGGGACGACCAATGAAAAAGAAAAAGAAAAAAAAATTGAAAACGAGTGGATCATTTTTCGGGCAACTTAATCCAAAGCAAAATAAGATATGGAGGCGCCCCCGAACGAAATCAGTGGAATATTCTACGCTTGGATGTCATCAATGGCTCCATTATTTTAGAATGAAAGTTTATATGAATTAAACTTCCTCACCCTCTCATCCTCAATTTGTTCATTTTTTGTGCATTGAAAAAGTAATAAACAATGTTTAAGTGCAATGTCAGCTCTAGCATTCTGTTCCTAATATGTCAAACAGGCTGGAATCCCATTGGAAAGCGGTTAATACAGTATTTGACCATGGAAGGCGCTTAGAAATGGTGCGAACCAGCGCAAGTTTCCCTTTCCTCAGATTAATTAACCTTAAAAGGTATCTGAATCCTCTGCTGGGGTTAGGGTCACATGAAGATATCCACACAATTTTTTTTTTATCAAGCAATGAGCCTATCTAACAATTCAATGAAGTTTGAAAACAGGGGTTTCTTTTTTTAAATTTAAGATGTTTTCACATATCAAAATCTCTTCAAGCCTAATTGAACCATCTCTGTCAGTTCGTGTTTTACTGAAATTTTGGATTTTGGAAATTATCACACGAGCCAATTTGTTGGCGAATTTCATGGAATTTTAGGCGTGTCCGAAAACTTACATTTATGTTTTATTGGCAGCAATATTATGGGAAACCCAACGTTCTAATACCAATTTTATAACAAAACTGTAGTTTGATTATTTTCCTTAACATTTTAAAAATAAATGTATAAAATCCATCATTTTTCATTTTTTTATTATAAAAAATACTTAACATTTTCATTTACATTTACATTTTACCATTTCATTTACACTTAGCATTTACACTTTCATTTAAAATCCCCTTTTTCGTATTTTAACAAAACGGCATTTAAACAACGTTAAACAAATTTGATCAATGCTTAACAGTTTCAACATTTGAATATGCTGAGAACCTATAATGAAGGGAAATGTTACCTTAGATTTATGGGTAAACTTTTTTACACGCACAGAAATATAAGGATATATAAAGGAAAACCTGACCCTAGCTGGGCAAGTTCAACTGTCAGTCATGTGATGACGGTCCTCACTTTTTGCGGAACCTTTTGACAAGATTTAATTCCAAGTTTAGAACTGCAACACTTTATTAAAAATATTAAAGCTGAAATTTACTACAATTATGACGATACATTGTAATGCCTAAAGAAAACCTAGTTACGCATTTGGAAATTGGAGCAATGTGACGAAATATAAATTTGTTTAAATGTGAAAACTCAATGATATAGCACAGGGTTCCTTCAGAAATGCCATTTTCAACTTCTCTGACTTTTCCAGGTTTAAAAAACATTCCCTGACCAATGACAACGGGAAAAAATGACACTGGAATTTTTTTTTAAATTTACTAACGACAATTTTGAAAATTGACATTGAATTATTTTTTAACATTTAAAAATATTGCATGAAAATTTTTATAAAATGGGAAAATTTTGTATTCGGAAAATGTTGAAAATTTGTGCTCGGAAAAAGATGGAAATTTCGCAATTTTGTCCTCGGAAAATGTGGAAAATTTGTACTCGGAAAAACCTAGAGAATTTAAAATTTGTACACGGAAAACGTGGAAAATTTTGCAAAGTTGTACTAGAAAAACGGGGAAAATTTTACAAATTTGTACTCAGAAAACGTGAACATTTTTGCAAATTAATACTTAGAAAACGTGAGAAATTGTGCAAATTTGAACATGGAAAACGTGGAAAATTTTGCAAATCTGAGCTCCGAAAATTTGGAAATATTTTTCAAATTTCTACTCGGAAAATGGACCTTGAGCCAACCTTGAAGAAGTATTAATTTTGGATCGCCATGACTGCATTGAATTTCCCGGAATTTGTCAAAATAAACCATTCTTCCCTGACTTTTTCAGGTCATTTTCAAGTTCCCTGACTTTTCCAGGTTTCCTAGGTCTGGAGGAACCCTAGCAGAAGGAATAATCTGCCGTAATCTTGTTATTATAAAAACCAATGTATGTGTATTTCCACCACTTTACCTTCTCTTTAATAGCCACTTGGATAAACATTTGGTTCAAAGTTTGGTTCCTAAAAAAATCATGCAATGTACCTATTTTCGATTTTTTATGTTTTATAACAACTTTCTCAGTATAATTGCATTTGGTAATAAATGCTTTTGGTTTTACTTTTTCAGCGATATTAATTTCGATGTCACATTAATAACAATTTGGAGTTTTAGAGATCCATCATCACACCTAACGTTTCCTCATTTCTCTATATGAAAATCTCAATTCCCGCGTGATATAAAATGGTATAACGGATTCCAAATAATTGGTCCATTTTAGCGTAAATTGCAGCTGAAATTTCGCTACTCTATATAGGTATTCGCACTGGTCATTGTTATCTCCCAGCATTTGTACCGAAATAGTTGCAAAGCCATTTTTAATGATGAAATGGGAACGGGAAATGGAATATTTTTACTAATGCTGTATGAGCAAGGCTCATCAGACACAGGCGATGTCATAATCCGCTTGGTCCACCCACCCACGATTAACCCCTCCCCTCCATTTCACATTTCGGTTCCCTTTAAGTCCAAGCCACGAGGAAATACTTCATTAAGCGCGAATTATTCTTATTATTAACCCTGGTGATCAATTGGTTCACTCTGGGCTTTCGTATTGCCGCAATTGGTGTATGCTGAGGGAGTGACCTGGGGGGACAGTCGTGCTGCTTACTTTGTCATCAGTTCACATGCCACAGTTTAGGACTATAGCAGAGGAGAAATTTTGGCATTTCATCCGTTTTCCAACCACCTAGGAGCCCGAGTTCTGGAAATATCGAGGTAAGATTCTGTTTTCCTCGAATAAACATGCAAAACTTCATAATTTAGTCGAATTTGGTAAATGCATTAAACTTATGAATCTGACACTAAATTGGTTAGCTTCCAAATTGCTTAAATTCATCAATGGACCGGACGCTGGAGAAATGTTATCCCAAAAATGGAATTTGTTCCTTTTTTGTTATATTATTATAATAACTACACGGAATATGTGCATTCATATCGACTTTGATTATTCAGGGGATAAATAAATGTGAATTGAACAACAAAAAAATGGAACTTCATAAGTTTCTGCAATATTGCCTGATAAATTTTAGTTCAAAGAACCTAAGATAAAAACAGGAAATAATAATTGTGCTAGCCTATAGCACAAGGAAACCCCTGCAGAATATATTTTGCAGATACATTTTTTGAAAAAAAAAAAAGAAAAAAACGAAGCTTTTTCTGAGTCCTTCATGAAGATCGGAACGTAATTAAAAAGTGGCTATCAACGGCTATTAAAAAGATGACATTAATAACTTGTTAACTGATTCCGAACATGTACTTTTCAATCCTCCTTTTAACCTTACGATAATATTTAAGATGACGTATGTTCCAAATGGCTGAGCGACAGTGAATGAAATGATGAAATTTGGAAAATTAAAGCTTTGTTGACTTTTCGTAAAAAAACCTACAAGATATTGAAGGGTTCGTGCAATATTGTATTTGCAAGATATATTCTAATTTAGGCAATATTTAGCGAAAAGGTTTCACTTCCGGAACAATTTTTTAAAACCTGAAAAGAAATCCCCACCATACATGTACATCTACACATAACTTAACACTCGTCTTTCTGGTTTCAGCTCACCAATGTGTCAGAGAGCCCCAGACGGCGTGCAATGAAAAGCCAAATTTTGGAATTTTTATAAAATTTGGAAAAATTCATTGGAAGAATTAACCAGCGAGGAGTCGCGAGGACAGTTAAGTGAAGAGCGTTTTAAGGACATTACGCATTTGATTGAAAAATGAACGACAAGCAGAGCCATCATCTGGAGTTGAACCAGTATCCTGCGAACGGCGGTGCCTTGACCGGTTCCACCGTGGTCAGCGGAGCCCTCGTCATCCCCAATTCCACACCGATAGATACCCAAATTCAAAAGACGAAAGATCCACCAGCAGACAAAAACGAAGACATTTTGCCGGAGAGGGGAAATTGGGCGAATCAAGTAGATTTCATTCTTAGTGTCATTGGATACGCCATTGGCTTGGGCAATGTGTGGCGATTCCCTTACCTTTGCTACAAAAATGGAGGAGGTGAGTATCCTAATGCGAAAAGAAATTAGTTGATAAACGATTTTTAATGATAAATAAAATGCAATTGCTGGAAATGCTTGAAGAATTGAGGTTATCAACTTCTAAGACCTTGAAGAATGGTTTTCTTGAACCAACTTCTAAGACCTTGAAGAATGGTTTTCTTGTGCTTGGCCTTTTTTACTGTAATTGTGCATGTAAGCTTGGCGTTTTTTTACAAACATCTATTCACCAGAAACCTGAATAAGTACGCAATATTCAGAAATCGTTTATAATGGAATACTTTAAGTTCAACAAAGTATTTTGAAAGTAGACTGCCGATCATATGAGGTCGTATTATCCGGGTTGTGGATTAATCGGGGACCCATGTACATAAACAAACGAAAATTATACATGTAAATTTGCGGGAAAAATGTACAGGAACCGGCTGTGGGTCGATTTTCATTCCAGAAAAATATTGTATTGCAATCTATAATGCTTGTTTTGCACATTTAAAAGTGAATACGTACAAGTAGTAAACTATTGTCGCCCAGAAAACCACATACAGATGCAATGAAATTTCTAAATAATGTAATTAGAGTAGTCCATTAATGAGCCTTGAAAGGTTTCGATAATTCGCGCAATTAAGTGGTTATGATGAAGTCAAAATGAACATGGCCACATCCCCATTGCACAATGCTCATGACTTGAACCAATTGCTATTCGACATTAAAGTTGGCAGTCATCTCTTAAATTAAATTCACGCGAATCGATAAGATTTGATAAAGACAATTCCAATCAAGTATTTCCCCAACAAATCAGTGTCTCCACTGAATCAATTAGAATACGAATAGAATTAAATAAACAATAAACAGTGATGATGCAAGATTGGACATAAACTAGTCTAAAAAATATCGAGAAATAAAAATAGTTTAAAGTCCATTTAAAAAGACAATAAAATAGCCCCATTAAAAAAAACAACAACAACATGAAGCTATTATAATTTTTTTTTGTAATTTCATCAGCCATCAGTTCCTTAAAACACGCCATAGATGGAGCTAACATCTTGTCATCTTATCCGCAGGCGCCATTTTGTTTTAGTAACTTTATTGCGCTTTAATTAATTTAAAAGGCGCTAGGATTTGCAAATACTCTACATTATAATGAAAGAAAATAAAAGAAACTAGTTTAATCATCGTTTACCAGAAAACAATGTCTATATATAACTTTTTTAGGCATCGTATAAGTTTTATAACAATGCGTTTCAGTCTAACATTGTCTAAAACTTGTTTTTAGTTGAAATCAACTATGCTTTACTATCTATAAACTTTGTTGCAATTTAACATAATTTTGTTCGAATAAACCATTACTAATTGCTAAGTTTATTTCTCCCAGTTGTCCGCCTGAAAATAACGTAGTAAAATAAATTTAACAAAAAACTTCCGCTTTTCTCAAAGAAATCAGACATTAAAGCTGATTTCCTCAATAAGTTTCAATTAAATAAGGTTCACATTTGAACGAAAGTGATGTTCACCACAACAATGATAAAACTCAAAGATAAAACAATGATGACAAAATTATTTTTTTTTCCAAAATATTACGCATATGAAAATGGCGCAGAGACCCAGCAAATTGGGGTGACTCGATAGAGAATAAAAAAAGCACAGCATCCATGTGTTTTCGGCGAGTACAGGAATTGACCAATTTTCTGGTAATCATTCGCAGCAAGGAAGTCTAAAAAAATGATACAGGAAGTGGCGCCAACCCACGAGCCCAAATTTGGGAAATATGTTCGATGAGGCCAGCCTGCCTCCTCGGTTGGGCATTACCAAAAAAAAAACGGGAATTAAAATACAATTTGGGCGCGCGACGAACGTCATTAACATTGCTCTTTTATCAAAAGCGTGCTATTAATAATGATAAAAAGAAATGTCAAATTCTGTTTGTGGCATTTCAAGTGGACGCTGTCCCTCCTTTCCCACCGCCCATGCATTCTCCTAATCATCGTTCACCAAGTGCGAGAAAATTAAACGCTCATGATACATTAAAGTGTGTTTCCTGTGTAGGGACCGAATTGGCCCACTTGCAAAATGTGATGCATTTGGAGTTTGGTGGTGAGAGTATTAATTCGGAACGTCCTGCCATCAAAACGCGCGAGCAGAGCACTGGAGGGTGGCCTGGCGACCCTGAGGCAAAGGGTGGAAATTGTGCACATAGTAATGTACCAGATAAACTTATGACACCGCAACTTGCGGCATGCGCCAATCACGTGGGGTAAAAACCGTATCTCTAAAATGGCTCAAGCATAAAAAACGCATCTCTGAAATGGCTCAAGCATAAAAAAAACGCAAGTTGCTGAAATAACATTACACATGCATTTATTACCATGGAGTCAAAAACCAAGAGTAGGTCCGTGCAATGCAAAACCAGAGTACAGCTGTCCGTTCCCTTGTAAACAAATCTTGATAGTTTCTTAAAATATGGCAATATCCAAACGCATAATTACAGCCAAATTCATCAGAACGAAATTTCATAGCCACTGTACATTATTTAAAAATAGCTTAAGTCTAACTTGAAATCTTCAATGCAGTATTAGTTCATATAGTAACTAGCACTACACGTACAACGTCAATTGCCCTGAGAGTAAAACTGCTCAATATAAAAAGAAAAAAATTTTTCAAAAAATCCCGCTATAGTAAATGTTCAATAAACGTGTAACAAATACTTACCCAGCGCCCGATGTAAAATGTACTAGAGAGAACAAATTCTACAACACAATTCACAAAATCTAAATCAAGAACCAGCCCTGAAAGCTTCCTTGTTTTCAAACATTTCCTAATTGCTGTTCAGTAATGAGACAATCAGTACAGAAAAAGTCAAATGTAAAAGTAAAAGTAAAAAGTTAATGCATATCAATTTTTTTGTCATAATGAAAAATAAAATAACAATTGCAATGAGAAGATTGGCAAAACACTAGATTTTGTTACAAGTCTAGCTGAAGAGGATTGGGGATGGAGCTGCTAGCCGACTTAGTGTAGGGATAGCATTTTGCTTTTATTTGGGAAAATTTCCCTGAAATTTCCATGACTTCCATGACCACTTTTTTCCCCCTGACTTCCCTGACCTGTGGCCACCGTGCGGATGTACGGCTGGTAAATGCAAAGTCAAGAGTTTTACAAGGTATTCAATTCTATGGAAAAATTTGATCGAATTATAAAAGCATTTGATGAGTAAATGTCTTGACGTGGAATTACTGAAATTTGCCAGCTGCACACAACATCATGCTCCAAATATAGGTGAGAATGTGGCATGTCATTGACCATTCACGGATATGTCGGGGGAGAAATCTTGGTAGACACCAAAACTTGATAAACCCTCATAGTGTGTTGTTGCTTACAGGTGCATTCTTGGTGCCTTATCTACTGACGCTTCTGTGCGGAGGTGTGCCCATGCTCTTACTGGAATTATCTTTGGGTCAATTTCTAAGCATCGGAGGATTAGGAGTGTGGAAGATATGTCCATTATTCAAAGGTAAGCACACCGTTAATCCCATTCAGGTGTAAGAAAATTATGTTTACGAAATCTTTTGATGGAACTGTTTTTTCAGGCGTTGGTTATGCCGCAGCGGTGATGTCAGTCTGGCTCAACATCTACTATATAGTGGTGCTAGCTTGGGGCCTCTACTACTTTTACTCCTCGCTCACTGTTGAACTGCCTTGGGGCACTTGTAACAATTGGTGGAACACACCTAGGTGTCGTCCGGAATATGGATTCGACATGGCTGCCAACTTGACGCAAACGTGCGGCCAGAATGCCACCTGTTTACGAATTCTCAATGACACCTTCAACAATTCGACATCCCCAGTCAAGGAATTTTGGGAGTAAGTGCAAGATCAGTAGCAGTATCTTGCAAAAGTTGTGGCTGCAGTCGGAATTCTAGAGATGCTTTCAAAGTGCTAATATCATTTTCTTTACAGGCGAAATGCCCTGCAAATCACCGCTGGCTTGGATGATATTGGCGAAGTCCGCTGGCCACTGGCCATCACCCTTCTGATTGTCTGGGTTATGTGCTATTTCTGCATCTGGAAAGGTGTCCGATGGACGGGCAAGGTATGTGTTCGTTCGTTTTGTTTTCAAAATCCGAGGCATATAACTTTTCAAATTTGCAAAGGAATGCAGGATGAATGCAAGTGAATGTTAATTTTAAAATTTGTTGTAGGTGGTCTACTTCACTGCCCTCTTTCCTTATGTGCTCCTCATCATCCTGCTCATCCGTGGCCTCACTCTTCCCGGAGCTATGGATGGCATCAAATTCTACATCACTCCGAACATGTCGAGATTAGGTGATTCAACGGTAAGTCTAGCTTCTTCAGTTCCAAAAACGAACAAAGTTTCCGTGTTCCAGAAGTTTTACATCAGATCATTATCGCATTCAGGTGTGGTTGGACGCAGTCTCCCAAATCTTCTTCTCATACGGCCTCGGTTTGGGATCTTTGGTGGCTCTTGGAAGCTACAATCGTTTTCACAACAACGTTTACAAACATGCCCTAATTGTATCCTGCGTCAACTCTGGTACCAGCATGTTTGCTGGCTTTGTCGTCTTCTCCGTGGTTGGCTTCATGGCGCAGTCTCAAGGGAAACCCGTCAGTGATGTGGCTACTTCAGGTGAGGAATTTTTCGCATCACAGAGATGTCCGTAAAGAGTATCTTATTTCAATGTTACTTTCCCTTTTTTAAATTTCTACAGGCCCTGGTTTAGCTTTCTTGGTTTATCCATCTGCTGTGCTGCAACTGCCTGGCGCTCCCTTCTGGTCAGCTCTCTTCTTCATCATGTTACTTTTTGTTGGCTTGGATAGCCAGGTACAATACTTTTTAAAACTAAACTAACATTTGTAAGACCTGAATGAGTAGTGCTGCGAATAATAGATAGAATTCTGAACCCTGTCTTAAGATTCAGTAACGTTAAAGATCCCTCTTAGGGGGTGGAAGTCCCTTTTCGTAGGCAAAATTACCAGGTAGGTGATGCTGGCACATGCTGTGCAGAAATAGGCCAAAGTTAAAAATCCACAAACAAACAGTAACAATCTAGAATTGTACCTAAATCATTCAACCTTTACAATGTACCACAACTTATTAAACTGAAATTAATTTTTCGGCCATTGAAAGAAACATCCCGACAAATAAAGGCCTTGTGAGTTACGATGCACACGCTTAAAGGAGATAATATTAGCTTTGAAATACTTTTTTATATTGTGTAATAACGCTAAAATCGCAATACTGAAGTTGTCATGATGATATCAAAAGGTAACTTTTTCGAGGATGGGCTTCACCTCAAAGCAGGTACTCATCTGCTTTGAGGTGAAGCCCATCCTCGAAAAAGTTATCCTTTTAATTTAAATCCTTTCCTTATTTTTCTCACATCCCTCTAAAATTGTTTAAATGGGAATTTTCTTCTAAAATTTAACACTCTTTATAAAACTAGAACATCGAATCGTTACATATTGTATATTTAGGAACTACATGTGACAAATACATTCTCCAGCAAACATTTTGTGGATGAATTGTATAAATACATAAATTGCAGGAATGGCATTAAAATGCATTTTAGATATTTTCTAAAATGCGAAAAACGTTCCATGATAATGTTAGGGCAAGAAAATTTAAAAAGTCCGACTCTTGTAAACCACAACTAGAACTACAAATCCAGCAAAGTCGCTGACGTGAATTTCCAGAGAAGCCAAGCTATATTTAAAGCAAGCTAAACGTTTGTGAAAATCCAAAAACAACTCAATGGTATTGTACTTTTCGTTTTACAAAGTTCTGCACCATGGAGGGCTTCATCACAGCCATTGTGGACGAATGGCCACGCTTGTTGCGTCCTCACAAGGAAATCTTCATCGGCGTTGTCTGCTTGCTCTCATACATTGTCGGATTGCCCATTGTCAGTCAAGGAGGGATGTACGTCTTTAAACTCATGGACTACTATGCCGCTAGCGGCATATGCTTGCTTTTCCTCATCTTCTTCGAATGCATTGCAATTTCTTGGTCTTACGGTAAGATATACATTTTCATGGTAAAATTTACTGGCCAGCAAATTGCTCATCGATTCATTTTAATGCTTTGCTGCAGGCGTCAACAAGTTCTATGATAATCTGAAGGATATGATTGGCTACTACCCGTGCTTCTGGTGGAAATGGTGCTGGTTTGCATTCTGCCCTGCAATTTGTTTCGTAAGTCAAACTTCACTTTTGAAGAACAGAAACTCAATTCAAAATTTTTGAAGGGGGGGCAGCAGTCTTTGAGAAATGCTGATTACAGATGTGTTGTGTGGTATAAATTAATCAATCTTCGTAGAGATTCTGTAGAGAATGTAGCATCGTAGTACTGCTGTTGGGATTCACTAAAACCTTATTTCTTATCTTCTTTTCAGGGTGTCTTTTTCTTTAGCTTGATTCAGTACAATCGCCTAACCTATCTCGATTATGAGTACCCTTTGTGGGGAGAATTAATTGGTTGGCTTCTTGGCTTATCATCCATGGTGTGCATCCCAGTTTACATGATTTGGATATGGTGGGTCACTCCGGGTACTTTCCGTCAGGTAAAAATAACGCACGAAGTTGGCATGTTCAACTAAAAACTAAGCTAGCTTCCTATATTGTTTTATATATTTTTTTTCAGCGTGTTAAGGCATTGTGCCGACCGGACGTCAACTTAGAAGAACTGAGAATGCAGAGTATAGGTGGCACCTCAAAGGTCAACTCCGACATTACCGCCTTGTGAGATGGGTCACGCGTTTTCTTAGCCCACGACGGTATTGATAATCTGTTCAAAATATAGAGAGGAAAAACAACAAGGACGGTTGAAACAGAAGGCAAAGGGAAGCGACATTTCTCGCCCCAGTGTTTAGTCAGATAAAATTGCTTCCTGCACGGCAACACAACCGCAAGTCTCGGAAATCAATGTTTCACGAAAAAGGGATTCGTGTTGGCCCAAACAAGTGTTTGTGCTGAATGAAGTATTCCCGAAAAAATAAAAAAGGGGGCTTTACTACAACGTGGACTTTTAAAATCCATGCAAAGAATACTGCAGACGACGATGATAACGAAGCAAACAGTTTTTAACCCGCATTCTGCACAAGATTAAAAATGCAACCGAACAATAGTGGTTTTCTATCCTAGAACCTTGGAACATTTGCGATTATCCTTCTCCATTTATTTTCGAAGACGTTTGCCGATGATGTTTTTTTTAAGAATTTTTTGTTTGATTGTATGCATATTTAAAATTTACCGTTATCCACTCGTTGTTCATATATATTTATGAGGAAATCAAGTCGAGATCATGCATCCATTTTATATTTAGTTAGGACTATGACAGTTTTTATAAGTAGCTGAAATTTCCCCTCCCTTATAAGCATCACGCGGACTGCAGATGGTACCATTATCACTATAAACCATAACTGTTTTCCAACGTAATGATACAAAAGTACAGAAGCTGCTGTACATCGGTAAATTGCATGATGGCCTGACATGAGTCATATGTTGACAAATCTGTCAAGAACATAGTGATTCTAAATTAATTGGCAAACATACATGAGCAGATCCTACTAAAGGATAGTAACAACATATGATCATTGAAAAATGTGTTTCTTTTGCCAGGACTAATCAGTGACTCTGAGCACAATAAAATTATCTATCTAACAATCTATATTATGTTTTCAAATCATTTTTTGGCAAGTAAATGTAAACGTTATAACTCAATTTGTCCGTGTGCCTCCAGATTGTTATATTTCCCTACAGCAAGGTCAAAACAATTATGTTATAAACTTTGTCTCAATCACTATTTTAAACAAACCAAAAATAAAAAAAATAGGAAATTTGAACTATGCCAAGCATCCTTTAGTAGTTTTTCCAAGGCTTTTGCATTTGTCGAATGTTTCTTCACAATCCAAAGTTTCTTTTTAATGTTAATAATTAGCAGTTTTTTCTTATATAAATAAACTCAAAAGCTTTATAAATCAGTGTAAACATTCATCAAACATTTCCAGAAGGAAACGCAAAACACACTAAAAAAAGCATGAAAGAACCAGATGAACGTAAGTATGACACCATGACAATATCATGTAGTAATTGACACAGTTGCTAATGTCGTAATAGCATTAGCCCTGACCTCTGCATGGACCCTCTAGAAAAGGTATGTCACGTATACAGTAGCTATTGCCAATAAGGGCTTAATTTTAAACAACAGGAATGTGTTACTTCCCCAAATTCAAAACTTTACAAAAAATTGCAACGCATTTTGGACAGGAAATAGTATTTCATATTTTCATGGCAGGTTGTACTAAAGTGAGTATTTCTTGAAGCACTATTCGCCGATTTCATTTCAATGAAGTTTTGATGAACTGATCATTAGATTAACAACTTTATGTAAAGTTGCGTAAAACAACATCCAATGGTCTGCTAATCATCAGAAACATGCATTGAAATGGTAATGGAAATTTAAGTTTTAAGTTTTGAAATTCGTCATTTTGTATTCTTAAAGTCCTTAAACACAAATGCAGGTTATGTCGCTCCTAAATTTTTGCCATATAAGTTAGCTAGCCTACCTATTACAAAATCTGGTCATTAATTAAGCTTTCTTCATAGAGTCAAAAATGAAGATGAAAAAAATAAGTTTCACAATGATAAATTTATTGAAATAATATTACATTCTCTGCACTGTTCTTAAAAGCTATTTTTCATGGTCTTTATTCTGATGATAAATACTGTCTCCAGTTGGCTGCGCCCTAAGTAAGTCCAATTCAATGTCCTGCAAGGCCCATCGATGGTCACAGATCTGCAGAGCTTCCCACTCAGCCTTGAATGCCTGTTTGGGATCAGGTGGCATAGCAACACCCCCTCCAGACATTTGTTCTTGCATTACACGAGCTTGATCTGCAGCTTTAATTTAAAAAGCCCAACCAAAAAAATCAGAATGACGCCCAGTTGGTGACCATAACATGTAAAACGTGCACATAAAGTAAGGTGCCAACTAACCATTATTGTCTCCTAACACCAAGGCATAAATGCTCCTTAGCCCAAAAACATTGAGGAAGTACCAGGATGCAGAGCTCACCCTAACCACATCAATTGAAATTACTTATTAGATTAAGTCTGCGATAATCGATGATTAAAACGAAAAGTTCCTAAAATATATATGTACCATGATGCATCGAGAGCCATGAGATCAACACCCCTCTGCAACATTGGTTTAAATCTTAGTGTCAACGGAAAAGGAACCTTTGCTGAAAAGATTGTCATTTATGTGATTTTTACTTAGGAATGAAAACTTGCTTTAGATTCACCATTTGCCGTTATAAAAACAGTACACATCATATGGCGATTATGTAATTAAATTATGCCTGCCTCTTCAACATTTGTACTTACTCGTGACAAACCCTGAGAAGGTCCAGTTGATCCATCCTCCGATAATAATCATGGGTAGTACATTTGTGACATTACCCTTCAACATTTCTGTCATGACAGATGGATCAGAAATAGGATTGTTCATAGCCGGTGCAGGTTTGCGAGTCTTAAAATATCCAGTTTCTTCATGATTGAAAAACTGTTTTCGCATAGCAAATGCCTATAAAACAAGACAAAATAAAACTTCAACACAATTTATTAGTGGTGGGTGAATTATTTTATCGAATGAATTTCGAAAGGTCTATCTGGACTTGAAATGCTGGAAAAATTGCAAAACTATTACAAATGTGGATTCTAGGTGCATGTGCAGACTTTACATTGAAAAAAAAATCTCAATGGAATTGCGTTTTCATTATCGAACGGCATCAGATATCATGCAGCCAAGATAATACTGCATTGTGCATACAATGTCTCAATAAATTGGTATTTAAATATATTTAAACCAAACTTCGCACCTTGTTACCGATGAATTTTAAAATCTGTGAACATATTTTGTATGCATGTGTGCAATAAGACACTCATGTCTTACCGATCTCAGGGACAGTCAAGAAAGTCAGTTTGGGTCTTCCAAATGCAAGGTTGAGCATTTTATCAATATAAACTACGATTCTTGGTCTCTATGCATCTCATCATTCAAGTGTTTGATTGTTGAGCAAATCTAAGCACCAAGACGCCCTTTGGCTTCGGTGCAAGACAATTCTCCATGTGAGGGAGGGCATTCTTTAGTGATTGTAGCATTTCAATGGATTACATTGATTTTGTGATTATGCCAAGATCACGTAATTTATCGCATTAGTGTAAATTACTGGGAGACAAATTATTTTTAGTCGCAGATTTGATGAAAATGTCACTATACTGGCTCTTACATATCTACATCTGCATTAGCAGTTGGTTTCACCTACAAAATTAATAGGAAATGAGAAATCAGCATAGCCGGTGTCTCAATGATACAGTGAGGGAAAAAAGTATTTCAACGCCCTAAAAATGTCGAATAACTTAATAAATAATTACATTTTTGCAATGAAATGTTTACTGAAATAAATGAAAGACAATCCAGACACTTTATGAAAATTTCAGATTGAAACTATGAACATTAAATAAATTATAAAGAAAAATAGTAAAATGAGCGGGGGAAAAAAGTAATTCAACACGGTGCTTTTGCCTCATTAATTGGGAATGGGGAGAAAGTACAGTGTAGTTCTTTAAATCTTGATTTATAATTTTAATTCTGTGTGAAGAGATGGTTTGTTACATCCACATGTGTTTTGGCCTTTATGGTATCATGACTAAAATGAAAATTTATATCACCTTTTTATTTCACACACCCCCAAACTCATGACAGTACCACCTCCATGCTAAACTATATGGAGTAAATTTTTTCTGTTGAAAAGTGGCCGTGGTTTTAAAATACCCGTTTTATGTGGAATATTTCTGGTTGTTTTCTGTGTCAAAACATTCTCTTATTTTATTGCCAGGTGTTTGGAAAACATTTATTAAACCCTTTTTTTACTTAAAAATGTTTTTTTTCAAAGTACATCTCAGTTAGAGATGGGCGAGCTGAAATGCCGAGTCGAGTTTTTCGAGTTTTGATTGGAATCGATTACTCGACGTAATTTCACTGATTCGGAAATAATTGCTTTACCATTGTTCTTTGAGTCGAGCAAGCTTTTGGCAGATTTGAAATTGTTCAAATTCCAAGCTTTACGGCTCAAAAATAGTGGCTCAAACTCGGCATTTCAACACCAACAAACTCGTTTTGACTAGAAAGCTCAGCTCGATCCTAGGGCATTAGCTAACAGACTGTTGAATTACTTTTTTTTTTTTTAATTCCCACTCATTTTACTATTTTTCTTTTTCTTTATAATTTATTTAATGTTCATAGTTTCAAGCTGAAATTTTAATAACGTGTCTGGATTATCTTTCATTTGCTTCAGTACACATTTCATTGCAAAGATGTAATTATAGTTATTAAGTTATTCGACATTTTTAGGGTGAAAGTTTTTTTCCCTCACTGTTTATTTGCTCATGATGAAACATAGCCCATATTGTAGCCTACCGGTATGATCCACGAAAGATCGTCGAATAACCTCACTTTTCGAATAATCTAAATGATACAACGTACTTAGAAATCTCACTTACAGATTTGGGTAGATATTTTCCATTTTCCCTCAACGCCCGACTACGCAACAATGCTTGACTAAAATTAAAATTCAATACAAATTATGAGATTAGGCCTAACGTAATACCACTCAAACATTAAAGCGTGTTTTAAAATGCTCACCTATCCTCCATCTGAGTAACTTCCACCTTTTTCGGTGAAGACAACAGAATTGAAACATAATGTCGCAGAATGCCAATCAGAAAAGTAATTACAACAATTGGTAAAAACACCCAAACTCGAATATTTGGATCCAACAACAATTCCGCCATTTTCGTGCAGACGAAGTATTTGCTTTCGCGGTCAGCTGATTCGCCTGATGATTCTAGTCAACGACACTTTTGGAAACACAACATTTTTACTCCCCCACTGCGTCTGCGCGTGTGCAATAGTGTGCTGAGTTATAAATACATATAACATTTTGTATTTTGACGTTAATTTCAATGACAAATATCAGAATTTTAAATCTAATTCCCTCCTTATTACATCCTACATAGCATGGTAATTAAAAAAATACATGCAAATTAGCTCAAGAAGATAATTTTCTAGAAAATAAAATTTTATTAAATTTAATACGTTTTATATAGCTAATATATTAAATATGAATACATGAATATTTTCAAATGCATAAACATGATAATTTAATGAATATCAAACATATTCAAAGAGTATTATCTGCCATGTTGCAATCTGCGCATGCCCAAACGTCGAAAGGGGATAAAAAATGTCGGGGGCTAAATTTGTCTTGACAACGGCGCTCTAGCAATCCGCCTTTGCTGTTCGTCGCATTGATTTCCATTGCGGTTATCTTATGTTTTTTTCCTCCTAAAATTCGGAAAACGAAAAAACGAAAGAAACGATGGCATCAACAACAATAAACATGGAGCAAACCTTCAGTTTTGATCGAGATGGAAAAGGAAAACAATCCATCGTGGACGACTTCATGTATGGCACAAACGTGGCACAATCTCACATTTACATTCGAATGGGTGAGTAGATATGTGCATTACCATAGCCCCCTAGTTCGGGTAGGGGGCTATGGCATTACTAATGCGTCAAACTTTAAATCTTTCATAGTTTCTAATGTGAAGCCCATATGTCTTAGTACAATTTACGTACCTATGTTATAAAATGTCTTCGTCTTGTAGTAAACATTAAACCAGATTGAACTAAAAGATACATTGGAATACTTAAATGGGGGAATATTTGAATGTTCACACCAGGTGGCGGTACTTCAAAATAACTGTTGCACATTTTGACGTACTCTAATGGCGTATTCCATTTGTCCAAAAAATATGCACCGGCGTAGCTTACCAGGTGAGGCATAAGTCTGTTAAATCGGCACTACAGCAAGCAGCAGGCGCATCAAGACTTTACAGACTTATGCCCCACCTTGTAGCCTACACCGGTGCAGATTTTTCGGACAAATGGAATACGCCATAAGTACACTGTATTTGGAGTCGATGCGTTTAACCACCAAGACCATGGCAAGCGAAAATATGTACGATATATCTGCTATAGCCTACAAGACTTCAAGTCTTCAGACTTGGCTTTCGCGTCACTCGCTGTGCTCTGATCTTCACTCGTGGCTATAGGACAATTTCACGTTCATAGTTCTTGATATATTTGATATACATTTTGTAATGTGTTTACATCACCGTGCTTTTTCAGCATGTTTTCCGATTTCAATACAAGTAGAATCTAGCCGCCGTAGCTTTTGTTTTTTAGGTAAACACGTGCACATAACCCAGATTAATGTTGGTGAACGTGCATAGTGAAAAAATTGAAGGTTTTTCAACTCGCTGCATTGAGAACAACAGAGACGCGAAATGTCAACTATGACCTAGAAACCGGCAGAATTGCCTAGCCATTAAATTATTGTGCCAAGACCGCTCTTGTTATACCTGACCAAATGCGTTTTGGGTCAGAGCATTCTGAAATTTTTTATGCTTCGTATAAATGAAGTTTATGGATGCTTAATCATCACTTGCAAGCAACACCAGGAAAATGTCCAGCTGATCAGTAGCCTAAGATATACCTGGGATGACATGTTGAGTTCAGGTCTATTGCCACAAAACTAAAATGTCAGATTATGAAGTACTGACTTTTTCATTCATTAACGTATGTACTGCAGTTTTAGTATGTGAAAACGTATGTACTGCAGTTTTAGAATGTGAAAACGTATGTACTGCAGTTTTAGAATGTGAAATTTTGAAAATTTCCTAAATTTCTCATTCTAGGTTTTTTGCGGAAAGTGTATGGCATTCTGAGCCTCCAGTTGATGTTCACAACCGTAGCAGCAGCTTTTATGAGGTTCACGCCTGCCATTCGGGCATATGCCACTCAAAAGTGAGATTAACGTGACGTTATTTAAAACATTCGCATTCTTACCATATGATTGTGAATGTTTATTAAGCTTAGTCTTTCCTCCTAACACAGCCCGTGGATGTTGTCATTGGGTTTAGTCTTATCGCTAGTCATCTTGCTTGCGCTGCACATTTATAGACGCAAGACACCAGTCAATTACTTTCTTTTGGCAGCCTTCGTAAGTGCCTAAAAAGAATAGAAATAAATATTGTAACAATTAATCTGCTAACGGGCCATTTTATTTTATAGACCATATGTGAAGCATACTTGATTGGTGTAATAGGTAGGTAATCTGCGGTGTTCTTATGGATGTACAACTACGCAAAGAAATTTCAGTGTCAAACACAGTTTCTCATCTTCTGGTTTTTAGTTACATTCTATGACCAGTGGATTGTCCTCCAGGCTTTTCTGTTGACAACAGTCATCACGCTGGGTTTGACGGCTTATACTTTGCAGAGCAAAAAGGATTTCAGCTCTTGGGGTGCAGGGTTAGCATGAAGTTGTGCATTAATCTGTGGCTACTGCAAATTTCTGGCAAATTCTCTAAAATAAGGCATTTATTTACAGATTATTTGTTGCACTATGTGTTCTCTTGACTGCAGGCTTTCTCCAGGTTGGTTTTTAAATCACTTTCTTGGTGATAGTGTTTAGATGCCTTCATCATACGCAGCCAGAATTTTTAAACTTTATTGGTTTTATGACGCTAGTTGACTACTTAGGTATAGCAATACAAAATGAGTACATTTTTTGCAGATCTTTTTGGGAAGCACTTACATGGAACTGCTTATATCAGGAGGTGGCGCCTTTCTATTCGCTCTTTTCCTCATTTATGACACGCACACCATCATGAATCGCCTGTCCCCAGAAGAGTACATTTTGGCCACCATCACCCTGTATTTGGACATATTCAATCTTTTTCTGCACATTTTACGCTTCTTGGAAGCCATGAAACGAAACTAAGTTGTGTAGATTTGTTGCACACAATGGATCGCATTTTACGGTCTGTTTTTAATCCATGTGATTTGGGTGATGTTAAACATTTTATGCATTTTTCAATGTTGTTATTTCATTATTAAATAAATATGCTTGTTCCTATATTAATAGCTTATTATACAAGTACATGAGACCCCCAAATATTACTGAAATGACGATTGTGGAATGTCCTTCCATATCTAGTGACCAGAGACATTTCTTTAGCATAATTCACTTGACTTTATTTGTTTCAATAATATAGAACAATTTGTGTCATTCTCTCAGATTGCTGTTTGCTTTGTTTTTTTTTACCAGTTTTATAATAACAAGAGGTTTAAACAAGCATTGCAGGCTCTTCAGCATCTAACGTCTTTCTTTATGAAAATCTAAGTCGTTTGCACTTTACATATCGGTTATAATTTGTAGGAATGTACCTCACAATATTTGTGGGTTTCGTGTACACTTATTCCATGATCAAAGGACATGCTGTGAAAGCTCTTTGTTAAATTGTACAGTTTTAAATATTACGTTTTCCAGAACTTTCAAAATTGCAAAAGAATTGGCTCAAAGTGGACAGTATTTTACATAGTGAATCTATTTTTCAAAGATAAATTAGCTTCGCATTATGACTGTGTCATAATATTACCAAACTTGTATAGCCTTTGTGCTATAAGGCGATTGTAGGTTAATCTGAAAATTGTTGATGGAGGTGGAAGTAAATATTTGTATACAAAAATACCAAAAGCTTAGAAGGAAGGGCTTCATTTGACTTTTTCATTATTTTTTTTTCACGAATCTTCTCTTCAAAAATTGTTACTGAAAAAAGCATTTATTAGAAAATAACCTGCTATCAGAAGAAAAAAGCCTTTTTTGGTCATGGCTGTGATGAAGGATCACTGCCAGTTTCTAAACAGTTTTCAATCTTCCAACAGAAATGTGTGTTATTTCAATGAATCTGTATTATAAATATATGCACAATGATGAATTGTAAAATTTAATGATAAATATTTGAATTTCACGATTTTTGAGAGGAATCTATTATAGGTGTGGAAAGCTTGAATGTGCTGCTTGTGAATTTGTTAATAAAATAGATGAATAAAAATTGAATGTTGAGTTACAATTGTTTTATTATTGTTTCTTTGGTTTAAAAGCTTTGGTGTCATAGACGGAAGCCAAAGAATATTGCAGCAGATATCGATCGTCTTGTCGGTTTTGTAACACGCAACGCATCCACTCATCTGCCTGACCATCAACAATAACGAAATATGTCACTACTTGATTGGGGAAAAACCTAAGATGGCCATGGCCGATTTAATGGCACAAGTATGCATGAACATGAATATTTACATTACAATTTACAATTCATGCTGCATGAATTGTAAAATTTAATAATAAATATTTGAATTTCACGATTTTTGAGAGGAGTCTATGAGTGCAGAAAGATTAAATGTGTTTTTTATTATAAAAATGCAAGATTAATTATAAATTTGTTAGTAAAATAGAAATATAATTAACAGTTAAATAAAAACTAAATCTTAAGTTATGCTTGTTTTCTTCGATTTTCTTTGCTTTTAATGCAAATTTTTTTATAGCTAGGATAGAAAAAAAATGCAATGTGATGAGTAACCATTTTAAAATCAATATAATTACCATTTTTTTTGGAAAATTAAATTTTGTCATATTTTAAAATTTCGGGCTCCCTCCGGAACTGGGGTCTTAAGTTGCGGCTTCATCAGCTCATTAATGGGAATTAGTAAGGACGTTTTCATGCAATTCAAAAATGTTTTCCGATTTTTTTATCGTGACTTTGCACGAACGCAATCGTTCCATTAAGTTTAGTACAAATTTCCTGGTTCCGGGAATATTTGGGTCCTCTTTCGTATTTTTGTTTATTAAACCACATCAGCTATTTCAATATTCCCAACTTCCTTTGTTTTTTCATCTTGCGCATACATGCATATATACTAGTCGATGATCAGTTTTAATTTTTAGAGCATTCACTGAAAATGAGTAATGTTTCCTGTAGTATTTGTTTGGTTCTTGGCATCTTCTTTGTTGAATGCCTTTTATGCTGGTTTGTATTTATTTGCGTTTGACTATTACTCATTTACCATGTCACCAAAAGATTTCCGATGATCTATTTATATAAATATACACAAATGTTCCTGAATGTTTTTCCTGTTGCAATCAGTGGAGGAGTTCCATCTGCTAGACCTACTTTCATACCATACCAAACTAATACATACTGTTTACCAATAAACAAAATGATAACTTATATAATAACTTTATAATTTATTGTCTAATATTTTAATCCCGGTAATCAATGCACACTTTTATAGCTGCACAGCTTCACTGCTGAACACACTGAAGCCATACGGGAAGCCTTAGCATGAGTTACGCTGATGTACTTTGATGGGAAGCCTTTTGTAGGAACTTCAGATTTTTTTCACTTCCTCATAACGTTGTGATTATGTTCCGAGTTTAAATCTGTTTGATATTTTGTGTTCAAAAAAGGGGCACTTATCATTTCACTAATTGAAAAGATCAATGTAGCATGAATAATAAGAAAAGTTACAATTTCAATCAATTGCCTTCAAGACAATTTATGTCAAGGTCAACATACAACAAATTTAAGGTACACGTGGCCCGCAGACTTCTAAATACATTTTATGTGTTTAAGTTTACATATAGTAGGTGCAATTTAAACATACAGTATAAACATGCTGCAATGGACTTAGGAATTACCCGGTATATTCTTCCATTTCTATAATGGTCCTTTATGTCTTAAAAAAAAAGATGGCTGAATAAATTCAGCAAAAACTAAAGTTTATAACCTATAAGTTAACAAAGTTATTATATGATGAAAGAATACACGTTTTGAGCGTGGAAAGCAATTCATGTTGAAAATAAATGTAGGAAAAATTGCATCATAAATAAATGTACCATACATGTAATGTACATATTTTATAGACCTGTCACATATTGGTCTATTATACATGTACTCAACATATACTTTACTGGTATGAATAAGTCTCATTTTTTACTTTTAATTTCGAGCTGTTTTCCAAATATCAAAATTAATGAAATATCCGAAGATTACTGGCACGTGATGGCTTAAGGTTTTTAACCAGTAGTGTACTGGAAACGCTGGTAATATTAAAATATGTGAGACAGTGGTGTAGGTGAAAAGAAAACAAAGGTTTATTCAATCCTTCGCAATGAGACAATGCGCTGTTTAAATCTCAGGCGCGCGGCACCAGCAATCTTCACTTGAGATACTACGGTCCCGGCGACTCTCGCTTCCAACTCGCGTG
>JAQGBX010001314.1:0-25841 GCA_034698745.1 Megaphyllum sjaelandicum | reverse complement strand
TGGTCAGGGAATTTTGGATTTTAGTCAGGGAAAAGTCAGGGAAATTGAAAACGAAAATTTTGTGGCCACCCTGATTAGGGTACTCGGATAGTATAGTTATACGAATCTTATTTTAGCAGTCGTGAAATCACGTGCGCAGAATGTACCCACTAACTGATTTAAAATAACTCAATCTTAAATAATCTCAATTTTAAACCAATTGATGCATCCATTTTATACATGTGGGCCGTGGCTTCACGGCTGCTAAATTATGATTCGACGTAAAGCTCCTGTCTGAGTGTCCCTATATTATAAATGTGCCACTCGATGCATATCCACTTCACGTGCATCCATGGCGAATCCTGCTGACATTTATTTTTGAATTTTGATAAACGAATACAACATAGTAGTACTAATTCGTCAAAGTTGTCGGTAAATCTGCGATGATGTTGAAATTGTCTTAACCCGCTGACCTGTTTGTAATGTTGAACGAGCACTGTTTGGTTTCTTTGAACTAGATAAGCTGCGGGATTCCTATTCTTCTACTCGAAAATGCCTCAGCCGGAAATATATTTTTAAACGAAATATAATGCTTTAAAAAAAAGTTCGCTGCGCTTTTGTCTGCCAGTTTTAAGAATGGGGTAGAAGTCATCTGGCGTTTTGGATATGTCAGAAAGCGTAACGAGACGAGAATGTAGGTCAGGCCCATGCGGCGATAAGCGAAATTGTTCTCTGGATGTTTGCCGGTGTCACTGGTGCTTTTTGGTTTCGAAACGCCTGCGAAATGTCTCTCAGCGCCTCGAGTTGTTTTCAAAAGCGAAATCAATCGGTGGGATTTATGTCATCGAATCTGCGATGCAAACCGTACTTTCATTTCCGCAGTCTACGACCATGCTAATTTCTCCAAATTGTTTCCTTTCAGACGAAGTACGCTCTGTTGGACGAACGGGACATTTCGCTTGTTCAGCAGTACGCCTTCGAAGTGAGTATTTTGATGCAGTTTAATTGTATGGACGTCACAACTTGATGTTCGCATCTTAGGAATGACAAACTTGAGAATTTTGATGGAATATCTAACCGATTTGATGCGCGCATCTTTGCTCTGGGTTCTTTTGTCTGCTATTGTTGTCATTTTTTATTGTAGGCCAGAGTGGAGGTGGACCGAGATGGCAATGGGGCCAAAATCTATGCATACGCGTACGACATAAACAGGGGTCGAAGTGCCGGTCAATACGTCCATGTTTTGCTGTGGTAAATGCACGAAGCCGAAGAGAATGTCTGTATTTCGTGTGCAATTATGGGGTTCTTTAATCGTCCTTTCTTCTCAGGGAGAAGCATTGCGGTGGGATTGCGCCTGGTTTTAAAGTTATTCACAAAAATGGCGTCACCGTGGACAATAGGATGGAGAACCTGACTCTTGTGGCGTCGGACATGCAGGAAGCGGTTTTTGAAGAGCCTCACAGCAAGAGCAGGGAGCAAAGTTTATATTGGGTCGCTATTCAACAGCTTCCCGTCGATCCTGTAGAAGAGGTAATTCCGCCGGAGAAGTTGCGAGGCCGTGTTAATGCTTTTGAAGTATTAAAAATCCTAAAATCTTGATACTTTTTCTTATTGACAGCATTATCCAGATAGCTTTTTCACCAAATTTTATAATGCAAATGGAGAGATTGTCGAAGAGGAAGGTCTGTATTTGTCTGGTTCTTTGATTAATTTTGGTCAAAACTACAAAGTCTATAGCTGCTAATGTCTGAATAGCCAGTTTTTGGAAACATGAATAATAACTGTTCATATTCTTTAGACAAAAAATATTATTTATCAAAATAAGAGTAAAATAATTAGTATTCCAGTTGATTAGCACTGTAAAAAAAATAAAACTTGATTTATTTTTTGCTCTGAAATTCGTGAATGGGTTTTGCTCGTTGCATTATTTTCAGAAAGATCCCTGACTTCTTTAATTTTTACAACTTGGAAATTACTCTAGAAAGTATGCAAACTTGCTTATGAACTCTAGAAAATAATGTTGTTTCAGTAGAGTAAGTAATATTTATGTCATCAACTACTTTCGAAATTCTAGACATTGCTAGTATAGATAGTCATCCTATTTTTAAGTTGACTATAATCTGATTTTGGCATTTCATTGATCGTTGCAAAGTCATATCTGAAAAATTGACACATCAATTGAAAAGGGATACACCAACTTGAAATGTGCACCAACTTAAGTGCACGAATGAAATGCATGTGTTTTCCTAAAAGTAAGATCTAAGAATTTGTGTAGGTTGTTTGCCCCATGGTAGTCGTTAATCAATTACTCGTTGAACTAACTGCATGCAAATCTATCATAATTCCACAGCAACGATTTCAAAAAATGAGCAACCGAAAATGTGCTCTTTGAGCATCACAAAACAAAGACCTGTTTTCATCAGTTGCAAAAACCAAATGTGCAAAAAGGAATGCCATCTTTAATGCCTTGTGGATTGCTGTTTAATGATGAATGTTTCAACGGGTTTTTTTTGTCAGATGAAAGCACGTGCTACTATGAATGCCACTACCCGCCCTGCACAAACATGGAGAAAGAGCTGCGCGAGTTCAGTATATGCGGACGATGCCAGGAGGCCAGGTACTGCGGCACGCACTGTCAGCAGAAGGATTGGCCGGTACACAAGAAGTTCTGTAGAGAGCGTAAGAGGCCTTATCTAATGGAACGACCTCCGGAACGCTAATCGTTCTCTATTTAAAAATTAGCTCTAGTCTTAATAATAATACCATAAAAGAAGATGGAAAGCGGACATCGGCTCCGACTCGTTGGTGGCGCTTCCCTGGATCCCGGAACCCTCATTGATCGAACGTATTAATCCGTCTGAACGTGTAGATATTCCCCTACTCTGCTATTGGTCGGAGCCGGCGTGCGTCCATTCATCGTGTACAGCCATTATATTATCACAACTCATCGCTCCCTGCCGCGTATGGAAAAGCGGTTGTATAATTTATTAAGCACAATTTTCCTTCTTTTTTTTAATACCGAGTAACTATTCATTTACACTTACTCCCCCGTACCCCCCTCTCGCATCTCATTGTCGTTCCTACATTCTTCGTCCATTCCAAATTCGTGCAGTTTTTAATCGAGCTTCTTTTTCTCATTCATTTTTTTTAAAGTAATTTATGGAGGAGTATTGGCGTGTCCCTCATTTTGTCATCCTATTTTAATTCTGAAGCGGCGCGTTTTTCTTTCGTCCACCCCTGCTACTTTTCTCCAATGTTTCTTCCCAGTTTCAGTTTACGAGAGCAGAAAATGTCGGTCGTTTTTATTTTGGGGTTAAGTTGACGTTTTTTCTCGTGTTCTGAATATCTTGGCTCATTTGTGCTCCAGGCGAAGGTGCTGTTTCCTATCAGAAATTTGGTTTTAAACCACCAACTGAATCAAAATTGAAATTTTCAGTTACGGTCACTCTTGGTATTGGTTGTGACCGCTTGCCAAAGTTTACCACCGGCCCATTTTCCCGAAATTCTCATGAAAATTTATCGAACATAGGTCGGATGCCTGCATTTTTTGGTTCTCCCAGTCCGATGTTGTTTTTCAAAATAGTTGTCATTGGTCTGTTTAGAAAACGGACCAACATACGAAGTAGAAAACCTTTTTCACCGAAACACCGGAAGCTATCATTGGTTTGCTCATAACAAAGCAAACGTTTGCTGCTACTGGCGTAACCAAACAGATCCCACCATACCTTCGTCTTTAGCACTTTTCGGCAATGCCCAATTCTCCCATGCCGTGGAGGACTTTAAAATGTACGTATGAATGAGAATTAACATTCCCAATATGCTGTTTATCATGTTTGCTCCCGTTTTTATCGATGCCTTTTGCTCTTGTTTTGACCCCAGACTGAGCTCAACTACTATTGGCTGTATACGAGATTTCTTCCTTACGGTCAGCCTCAGGGATGACGTGTTCCACCGCCCTATTTCTTATCTTTTTTTAACTTTTTACGAGCGTCAGAAACCAAGATTGTCTCTCCCATTTAATGCCTAGTTTCTATTTCGATACTTTTCATTTTCCCCCCATTTACTTAACTTTAGCCTGTACCACCGCCTGTTAGTAATGTCCGAATATTGCGTGATGGACGTTCTCTTTTTGGGTGACTCGTGAATGGGTTTCCTTTGCGAAATGGATTGCCACGCGTATGCAGCATAACAAAAATCATTTAGTTTTATCTTTATTGTTTCACTGCCTTTTGGCGCGCACTCTCATCATCATTATCATTGAATTTACGGTGTTTTCCTGTCCTCCTTCCCTTTCCCTGCGTTAATTTCTTAAGAAATGACATCATCTGACTTCGAAGTCAAAACTTTATAAAACGATGACTAATAAATGTACTTTATCGTGTTTATAATATTCAGTTTCAATGCGTGTTATTTGCTTTACCACGATTATTTTCAGCGTTTTCTGTGAATCTGAATCTACAATGGGAGTTAGATTACTGGACTGACCCGAGGGTATTTAATTCCATTTGTCAAAATTGTTCGTAACGTAATTACATGTATTAAATCACTTATGGGTTGTGTGAGTAGGAGACAAGTATAGATAGTTGAATTTCCTTTTGTTTCCCAAATACCAGTTTGGGTATTTATTATTTCGGTATACATGTAGTAGCTCATAAAGTCAAATTGGGATTCATTTAGTGAAACGGTTTTAGGGATTTTCTCGAGTTATGGGATCATGATGAAAATAAGAAGAAGAAAAACAGGTTATTGATTTCAAATTTAACGGTAATTGATCTGGTTTTAATTTTTATATCAACTGATTTGCTGATACAAACAGGATACAACGAAATATGGTAACACCGGAAGCTATTTTATTGCTATATTAATGTCAGGGTGGCAAACAAGTCCTAAAAGTCCTAAATATTCAGAAAAGTCCTAAATACCCTCCAAAAAATCGAAGAATTGGTGCAAATTACATGTATTATACAAATTCTTTGGCAGCGCTGCCTTTACCTTAGTGCAAGTGCAGTATAACAATATTAGGAGATTCTAGCTCAGTTTACGTGTAGTTTAGCAGCACTGCATCTAGCTCAAATGGAGCCTAATGCTAAGGAGCTAAAATGACACGTGTTGATGTGCTTTTGGATCACTTTGTAAACATCCGTCGAATGGAACCAATGGATGTAAATATCCTTAAAAGAGAGTACCATACAAAGTTTAAGAAGGGAAGCATGGTATATGACCGCATGAAAGGATTTTGAAGAGACCAGCCGTGATGCTTGGTACAAGGAGCATTTTGACCAATTCAGTGTAAAGATGGTGGGTATTATATAGATATAGAGGGTTCCCTCAGACCTGGAAAACCTGGAAAAGTCAGGGAAATTTAAAATGTCTGGGGAAGTAAGGAAAAGTCCGGGAAATTCAACGCAGCCATGGCGGTCCATAATTAATACTTCTGCAATCTACATGGTTAGCTCAGGGCCCATTTTCTGTGTACAAATTTGCAAAAAATTTCTCTAGGTTTGCCATGTACAAATTTGCAAAGCTCTCTAGGTTCTTAGAGTACAAATTTGCAAAATTGTCCACATTTTCCGAGTACAAATTTGCAAGATTCTCTAGGTTGTCAAGAGTACAAATTTTCAAAATGTTACACATTTTCTGTATACAAATTTGCATAATTCTCTATTCTTTCCAGTTACAAATATGCAAAATTCTCAAGGTTTTCAGAGTACGTATTTGAAAAATTTTCCACATTTTCCGTGTACAAAGTTGCAAACCTTTTCACTTTTTCCGAAGACAAATTTGCAAAGTTTCCACGTTGTTTAAGCACAAATTTTGAACATTTTCAAACGATTTTCCGAATACAAAATTGCCACATTTTTTAAAATAATTATTTTTAAAAAATGTTCCATTTTGAAATTTTGAAAAATATTTTCCAATGTCGATTTTAAAAATGTTAATTTTTCACATTGTCATTGGTTAGAGAATTTTTTTAAAACCTGGAAAAAGTCAGGGAAATTGATAACAAAATTTCTCGGAAACCCTGTTGTATATTTGAGTTATCATAAATGTGAATTAAAAATCAAATGCTGCATTACAAATGTCTTCCTTTAAAAAGATCTTAAAAATTCTAACATTTAATCTAAAAAAAGTCCTAAAATTTAATCTAAAAAAGTCCTAAATATGAATCTTAGAAATCGTTTGCCACCCTGAATTGTGTATTTTTAAGTATTTTATCTATTTTTCCATATACTGTAGATGGAAGTCAAAACCTACAGAAAAACATAAAAATGATTAAAATAATTTTTCAAACCTTGGTTTTGAGAGTTCAAAAATTAGACAATTGCAAGTTGGACTTTTCTAAAATCTTGGTATGAAAGTAGAAAAATGCGGATTTTGAAATAAATGTACAAACGACGAGAAAGCATTTGATTCAGTTTTGATTTTGAATCAACTGACCCAAGTACAGTAGGTCTTTATACTTTACATGTCGATATACTGTAATTTTAACACCCAATATGCTAGAAAACCTGCTTACATCGCGACGAAATATGACAGATAACTGCAAAATGATTTTCCATTTTATTGATAATCATCGTTTCGATACAGAAATGAAAGGACCAAATTTCTGAAAGCAATATATTGCACAGTAAATGTGTTTATTCTAGCACAGAATAGTGTGCTAATAAAGCTAACTTTATTTTTGTTGCACACTGCATATGTAATGTTCCACCGCCGGGGGCGCTGGCGTCGCCTGCGCTGCAGCGCTCCACGTCAGCCTTTCGGTTTTTTTAAACGAAATTCGTTCGTGAGCAGAAGCGTTTTGAAATTCCTCGTTCACTGGAGTGTGGGAAATCATCCTTGATTCCGCTCCTTAAAATCCATTTTCCGTTCGTTTTTCGGTTAGAATGAATACAGATTCCTGGGGCTTCAGTACAAAATGAAGAAATGTAGATGGAATATTCAGCGACCCGTCTGGGCGTTTTTAGTTATTCTGTGGTAAGTGAATTCGAAGAATCTCGAACGTACGTTGAGCATTAATTTGAACGTTCCCTTCTTAGGCCTAGTTGGATTTTTCGGTATTAAATTACGTCATGCATGCCGAATTTCTTACTCTGTTATTAGTAATTGGTTTTGAATTATAATGACGTTTCACGTTGTGGCCCCAGCTAGTCGTCGCTCCGGGGTTTCGTTCAACAAAAAAGCACAAAAATATCGGGCATTTAAACGTCAGGATATTGCTCTTTTAGATCCCAGACTTTTGGTAGTCTCACATTTTCACTTCTTTTTATCATTAAATATTTTGCTATAAATAGGCCCCGTCTTGTCATGTCTGTTCAGAATCGGCTTAGAAATGAGTGAAATCCGTAGCCTTGGGACCAGAATAAAACTTAACCTGACTATTTTCAGACGTTTTGTCAGAGTAGTTGGTCCGTAGTAATTATTAGGCCATGAATATTTAGGCTAAGCTATACTTAGTGAAAATGCTTACTATATAGCTCTTTTTTGTCAAAAAAAATCCGCTTTTACTACCTCTGTTCATTAACGATGCAGCTATTATCAATTATTTGGATCCGCGGACCTCACAAATTGACATTTAAATTGCCTGCTTATGTACTTGGTATCGATGCGTATGCTAAGATTTTGCATCGATTACTAATCAATCAGCAAGGTACTTTTTTTTAAAAAGAGATAATAAAAAATGTGTCCACAGCTGAGCCTAGAGAACAATTTATATCAATGAACAAAAAAAATCAATTGTTGTTATATTACAATGCGTGGCATTAGTGCCAGTCTCAGGTTTCCTTTATTTTTTTTTTCATTTCTATCCGCTAATTCATTAAACGCATGTGACCTGTCTAGAATTTCAAAAAGCGTAAAAAAGAGTATGAAATTTAAGCGTTGAATGATTGTGAGATTGCTCGAGTGCATGGGTCACATAAGAATTTTATACGCAGTTGTAATTCTTTCAAATATTTCGACGTTGACATATTAGACGTAAATTGTGAGCTAATTTATGCTGTTGCTTAGAACAATCTTAGACAAGAATGGTATTTGTTGTATGCACAAGTGACTTGGACAATAGGTTTTTTCTCATCATCCCCCCCCCCATCGTCCTCCCCCCCGCATATTTGTGCAGTCACTTCTGCCATCATTATGTTGCCTAATGAGCACGGGTATTAAAACGAGAAATTACAGCATGAAAGTACTGTAATGCAACAGTGAGGAGTGTTATCATTGTCAGCACCAGTAATTCATTTGAACCAAATTTACAATTTTGGTTAACTGCCGGTCATTGTACCACTAACCCCTTGTGCTGGTAAAGGAATTGCTAAGTTTAGCTTAGTTGGCTAATTTGCTTTTTTTTTGGAAATGGCACGTGTGGTCGGGTAGACCTACTTTATCTGGCCAAGGTCTTGGCCAGCTTTGCTGTAATTTGCGATTTGATCACCGCAGCATTTTGATAATTGTTTATTTACGAAAAATGCTGTTATAGATATTTTTAAAGCGTTCAAGTCTGAATTAGCTACTAAATTCAAAGTTCATGAATCCATTTTGAATCAACGTTCTGTCTGAAATAATTAAATTTTCTGTGCTTTAGGCTACTGTATTTTTCTTGGGGTTGGGACGAACTTCTGTATTTTTCAGGCTTTCTTATTTTTTTTATTAATGATTAATTTAATATGGACCTAACTCGTTAGCTTTTAGCAAATGCAGTTTAATAAGCTGGCCAGATTTCTATTCAGGTTTGATTCTCGGCCCTTTTATATTTGATGCAATGTCAAATCTTTCACATTTTCATTGCTGGTTTGAAACCTTCTATTATTCGTCCCTGTAGATTGACCATCTACCTGCCAGCTCATTTAGAAAATGAAAGAAATTTTTGAGTATCTCCATGTAGAGTGGCTCATAATGTACATCGAATTTTACGCGAATGTCATGCACTCATGACTCATTTCAACTGTAATATTTCAAATAATGTGCCTTTGATCAGATTTGGTCCTGATCAGATTTGAGACCAGTTTCCAAATTTTTGCGTTGCATTGCCCATTTTGAACAAAATTCATGTGTATTCCTGGATTTGGTTTAATGTTCTTGACTCCTCTTTACGATACGAGACCACTTGCAAATACCAGGTTCAAGCTAAAACTTATGCCATAGATAACATGACCCCCTTAAATTATGGGTACATCTGTGCTTCCACTGCAATTATACACGTACATTTATTGATGACCAGCTCTAGCAGATAAATTAAATATTGAAAGCTGCTGCTGTGACACTACCGTGCAGCTTGCACAGCTGGGTAATTTAAGTTGTGGTAAGCCTACTGAATTTCAGGTATTGGGACACATGGCTTAACGCACGTCTCGAAGTGCTGACATATTTGACTCGACTGTTAATTACCTCGCATTTAATTGCAGACGTTCAGTAGAATGATGCAACTGAAGATGACAATGACGACAGCCTACAACTCGTTCGCCTGTAGTACCCAACCCACAACCCTACTGTTGATAGAAAGTTTTGAGGTTATTGATTCTGGCTATCTGGATGATAAAAGGCCATTGATAATGTGCCATCCTCCAGGAAGTGAACGCCATTTTGAAAATTCTCGCTCGGAAATTATCGCTTGTGCTGCCAAAATGAACATTTGCCTTATCTCAGGCAGAGGCTTCTGCTGTTTACGTTTACGCTTGTGGAAGATGACGAAAACGATGTCGAAAGTTTTGCCAGGCTCTGACTCGTTGGCTGCCAGGGTCTCGTGTTTCCTCGTTGGCACCAATGACATCCCAAATTTCAATGCACTGTGCGATCTTTAACCGTGAATGGGAAAACTGGCGCCAAGCGCAATTGTGAAATTGTGATGCCTTTGATCGATATCGAATTCGTATTCTCTGTACGTAGTAAAAACGCCTGGCAGAATTTCCTCAAAAAATGTCAATTGAACCATGGAGTAGAACCTCCTGTACTGTTTTTGAACGTTAAACATGTATGCACGTTAATCTGTGCAGGGTCTGTGTCAAGAATTGACTTCCATTAACGATGGTAAAAGATGCACACTCTCTCTGCTGAATTCTTGCTGGACATATTTAATGTATGGTTTTTACGAAAGTAATTTGCGGTCAAAGTAGTTTCGCACTGTTCACTTCTTTTGGCCATAACCATAGATGCGCCATCTTTAATGGCAGTTTATAAATGTTTTGGTCAGTGCTGTAGACTCCGATTATCCGGAGAGTTGGGAAAGATGTCACGGGTAAAAAAAAATCGGATGATTCCCAAGATGAGAGAAAAACTCAAATATAATTATAAACATAAGAGCACGAACATTGGTTGCAGAAATCATGATTTTTTTTTTACAAAAAAATTTGATATTTTTTATAAAAACGTATAAAATAGTTTTTTTTGTGGGAAAGTTGTACAACTTTTGATTTTAAACAAGATAAACTTCTGTATATAATTGTATATCTGACTGCCGATGCAACATTGGTTGCAGCAATCACGCTTTTTTTTTTTTTTTACAAAAAATTTAATATTTTTTATAAAAACGTATAAAATAGGTTTTTTTGTGGGAAAGTTGTACCACTTTTGATTTTAAACAAGATTAAACTTCTGTATATAGTTGTATATCTGACAGCGGATATTCTGCATCTGCCCTAACTTAGCTGATTCGGATTAGTCAGGATTAAAATATTTTTTTCCATCAGGGAATTTCACCTATAATGCATTCCCTATCGCTTGGTCGGCCGTGAATGGGATTTTCTAAAATGACGTGGGGTGGCCGATAGAGGAAATCTTAAAATGGCTGAAAATTGCAGCTGTCCTTTATGCACATTCTCTTGGTACCAGGGAGGTTATTTTGGACGGCCTTTTCGGAATGTACTACACCAAAAAAATGCCCAGTCCACAGTTTTGCTCTCAGGAATAGCTGCCATCGTTGAAGGATCGTTCGTAGGCTTCTTGGAATTTTAATACTGTCTTAAATCCATTATCTGCCATATTATAAATTTCGAAGCAAGCGTGCGTTTCACCGACTGAGCATATCGAACTTGGCAGTTTGGTGGCTAATTTTTGGGATTTGCGTCAAATGCATGTTTGGAAACATTTTCCTGAACATAAAGCTCTAGGAGGAATGTTATCCTCACATATGTTATGTTCGCAGTTTTAACGTTGCAAAACTTGCAGGCATAGCCCGCATAGGCTCTTCGACTAAACGAAGTTCAAAGAACCTCTGAAAGATGGTGGCTGCACCCAAGATGTTACTGCACCTAGGGATCATAAGACCCTAGCTCTGCGCTTTCACAGACATGTTAATAACCATTAAGCCCCTGATTTGCTCACTCCGCACGTTGCTTAGCTGGAGATATTGGTTTTGTGTGCACGAGATGGCGATGTGTACAGTATATCTAACTTGGGAGCTTACGCAAGCCTAGGTCGTTTATATGCAACTTCTAAGTGCTGCTCGACGTTGCACATATTGTTTACTGGAAGTGCAGCTCGTTCACGTCATAAAATTCGTGCTTCCTTTCTCAAAAATATGTAGAAAAATTCGCTAATATTTTTGTTAGATGCTAAGATTGCCATTTATCCTGTTTATAGGCCTATGCAAAAATTCAGATTCGAAGGCATCAGCCCTCCAATTTTAGATTTTGAAAATTTTTCCTTGAGAATTTAAAATTGTGCACATAAGATCTGTAAAAGACAAAACCATCTTCAAGTGGTCCGGACGTTATTATTATTATAAGATCTGTAAGAGCAGAGATTTGCTGACCACTATTTCTGTCAGCCAGGAAAAACATGTGCCAGGAAAAACTGTCAGCCAGGAAAAACATGAGCCAGGAAAAACTTGCATGTGACATCACGCAGCTCGTGGGCGTGGCTAATGTGGCTCGGTTTACATTGTGGGCGTGTCGTGGGGTACTTTTCATTTTGGCTGTTGGCGAATTTGATTGGGCCCACTTGTGCAGTGCCATTGGCTAGCCAGTGCGAAGTCGTGAAATTTTTGGCGCCGTGTAAGCTCATGACGTCACCGGTCCGCCATGTTGGATACACTGCCTACACAGACTCTTTCGTCAGTGTAGTTCGTGTACTCTCAGTGCAGATATTGAACCCAATCGGAGAAGGTACGTAGGGCGCGCTTACTACACTGAAGTATGGATGTTGCCCAACCGATTGAAACGAGTGCAGAAACTTACACTCAGTGTACACTTTTTGGCCCAATCAAATTCGCTATGAATCATTGCATGGGTACACCGAGAAACAATGTGACACTAAGCACAAAGGATAAAATATGCGAGTCAAGAGAAATAATAAACGCACTCAGCTAGATGCAATGAGTACTCATCGCACTTCAGCAGTCGTGAATCAACTTGCACATTATAATGTTACGTACGTAACTAGCTGGTCTACCCGGCTATGCTCGGGCTGTACTTACCGATAGAACGAAGCGATCGCGTTTTGCCGTGGAAAAACCAGACCCTTCCCGGAGGGAAATGTTTTTACAGTAGATGGCGCTATATATATTGTAGGAGCGGAGAGACCAGACCCTTCCCGGTGAGGGGGAGAATTTCGACAGTTTGATTTATGACCTTTGGACTTCCCCACGCATTTAACGCTCTCAGCGCATTGCTTAGTCTTCAGGGGCGATTCGAAACGGGCGACTTCGCAATGCAAGTTCCCCCTACGCGCTTAGACGAATTCGAATGGCTCCCAGCCACAAACCCACAATCAAACAATCAAGCAAACAAAATGGACGAGATTTGAATTTTATATATACAATGTTTATAGGAATAGATAGATAGCAGTATATGGTCACTCGACGCTTTTTTCCATGTCAATCTTTGCAACGGCAGCGGCGTTTTGGAAATACGCTTAAAGCCACCCCCATATACGATACCATACGATAGATATTATAGTATCGCTCAAAATGTTCTACCCTGTATTCGGTAGCTTCGAGGAAAATCTTGCATGACATTTTTTTTAACACGTTTCAGTTAAAAATATTAAAATATGAACTTACAGTATAGTGATGCGATACGATCGATATTCCTTAGGGCGTTATTTTAATCCGCGGTTACCGTGCCACGTCACGCGCTGCATTACCTTTTTTGACACCAGAACATCAAACGGGCCGACGTGTGCTGGCTCCGCTTAGATCAGACATTTTGGATTACTTTATATTTTTACTGTAGAAAAAATGGTTGCTTTAATCGACATATTTTGCATTATGGAAAGTATCCCACAATGCACTATGTGCAAGTTATCTATTTTATGCTACTTGTGCAATGGAATGAATAACATGTACATGTAATTGGTTTGAATACAGCGATAACCTTGAGGAAATGTTTTAAACTAATTACCGTGTTGATTTTGTACACGTCGTAACCGTACTGTGACATGAGTTCACGACTACCAAAATGTAATCACAATCCACTGTGACTATACTTTGGTGTAATTCGTAAAAAATTTTAACCGAATACTCCCATCATATTATGAAAAAAAAGATTATGTGGCTGTGAATCTTGTATAGGCCTACTGCATTGTATAATATAAAATGTATCACGGTACATTTTAATACAAATTTTGAAAGGGGAAATAACGCAGGTTTTTTAAATTCTTTTTTTAGTGGTGAAAATGCATATTTGAAAATTATACAACAATCACGCATAACGAATAAAAGTAATATTCCAACGTATGGTGCATGAAATATTTGTAGTTTTTTTTAACAATTGGGATGAAATCGTGTTTCACGAAGGCCCTCAGGAGATGTAAATTTCTCATTACATGGAGCCAAAAAGTAGAAAACTTTTCCTGTTTTTTTGTCGAATTTTACTGAATGTGAATGCCCTTTTATGAGGGATAACCAACGAAAACATACATGTATACAGTATCTGCATTTTGTTTTCCTATAAGGCAACGATTCCAAAAAAAAAAAAAGAGGTCTTCTTTGATTTCCCTTTCAGTATCATTTTCAAACCGATGCCCAGTATACTTACTGCACATGTACATTATTTTTTATGAGTTTGCAAACATTTTTTGCTTTTACAATATCATTTAAAAAGCTGTCAGTAATATTACAAAAAATATTTGTATCATTATATGAAAACCTGAACATGTAAATCCAAAAAAATCATACTGGCCTTTTTGACCACTGTAATATCAATGGAACTTCAATTTTACGAAATTATAGGGTATGCAGCGTAACTATTCACATGATACTGTAAAAGAATCATTCTGTATACTTTACATGTATGATTTAAATAATTTATTATGTTAATATTTTCTTTTAAAAACCACGATTCGCATGCGATGTTGTAAGCACAGAACATTCGAGAAATCGGTGAATTTTTGAAAGTTTACAAGTCTGCGTTCGCAGAAAGCATTCGAGAATTAATAAATTTTACCAGTTCTAATCTACATGTACTGCATATTCAGTATACTGTAGATTAACTCAATCAAAGGCTTTGCAAAATTGCAATTCGTAATCTATGAAGTTAATGGGTTAATTGATTTAAAAACAGCGAATTTATAATCTCGAGGGAAGTTTTTAAACCCATTAGCGTGTTTTTCACGCTGACTTCACATCTACGAAAGTGCGATTCGTGAAGCCTCTGTCTGAATACCCCACATAAGTAAGTTTGAGGCGCTAAAATAAGCGTTAGCAAATAACTAGCCTGCCGAAGGCAAAGTTCCTCATTTTCCCACCATGGTGTATGTATACATGTGTAATGGGGTATTTTAAAGTTGGTCTAATTAAAGTAATTAACGGAATTTTTGCTCACCGCATATCCAAATTAACCTAGATGTGGCAAAAAATGAAGCCGTTGTTTTGACCGAAGAGCGCACTAATAATTTAGTAAAGCATGTGCAAACATACAGTACTATGGTGCAAATGCCCTGAAAGATACAATGTAAATGTGCAAGAAAGCTAAAAACATTCCGGTTAATCCACGACTTATTTCGCAACATGGGGGCAGAGCAGACGATGCAAATGAAAAATGTAAGCTATTTATAGAGTTGGCCTTCGAGAAAAACCAGGGCTGAAATGAATATTCCGTTAGCAGCCACACCCCTGGACTTATGGATATGGTAATTTCATTAGTAGAGCGACTTTCTGTACGGATTACACGTGCGTGCGGTTAAAGTAACTTGCAAACGTTGAATTAAGTTTCGCGAAGCGCGTGGACTTGCGTCGAATTTAAAACAAACTTTAGTGAAATGGATAATTCAGAAGCTAATTAGACATTTCATCAGATTCAGTAAGAGTTTTGACTAAAATGTCGAATGTCCGTGATTTAGAAAACTAAATAAAAAACTTGTAAATTCCGATTAATTAATTCATTTTTCGCTTTTGATTTCAGATTTTCCCAATCTGCCTTACCTATCTAGTCTTTGGTAAAGTCTCCTAACTGCAACTATTTTTTTCGTAAAATTATCCCAAATCAATTCCATCAAGATGGGGTTACACGGCTGTGGGAAATGCATCAAAATTACGATGTTCATCGCCAACATGCTAATTTTGGTAAGTGTGGATGGACAGTCCGACTAAACTTTGACTTTTGTTCAACGTTGACACTTCACTTTTATTTAAATTCTTGCACGTACTTGATGTCCTCTTCCCTAATAGCAGGTTAAACGTTATTCGGAGATTAAAAATAATTTATTAATCGATAAATGATCAGTTTGACATTGTGATCATGTCATTATTTCGCACCCAATTAAGGCTGGTGGCATCGCAGTTTTAGCCGTGGGTATATGGACTTGTGTGGACAAAGGATATCTAGAAGAACTTCTCGGAAATGACCTATACATGAGTTCGGCGTATATATTAATTGCTATGGGATCAACGATTATCGTTATTTCATTTATCGGTTGCCTCGGAGCAATACGAGAAATTAAATGTCTGTTATTATCGGTGAGTATTTGCGAATATACAGAAAATCGTAGATACAGTGAAAGCTGCTTGATTCGATCAAGTTAGTTTCAGCGAATTTGATCGAAATATGCGACGAATGGCAAAAAATTGAACTTAATATCAAAATATTTTTAAAACATATCCTTGGGCAGCATTAGCGCATGCGCAAAAGATCGCTGGGTAATAAGGTTGCGAAAAAATAGTGTCGTTAGTGAAACCTGAAATTCTATTTCTTAATGATACCTGAAAAATGACATTTTTTGCGAGTCCATCAGTTTTTTTTGTCTATTAAAAACCATATTGTTTCACACATTAAAATTTCGAAACTATTTCGAAACTATTACCATAAAACTATAAAAAAAATTTCTCCAGTACATGTAATCTGCAAAATTTCCAAGTGTCTGAGGACAAATTTGCAATATTTCCCGCGTCTTCCGAGATCTTTTGAGAAAAAATTCCCAGTCTTTGTATTACAAATTTGGAACATTTTCCAACTCTTCCTAATATAAATTTGCAAGATTTCCAACGTTTTCCTAGCAGAAATTTCCAAAATTTTCAGTTATTTTCGAGGACATTTTCCAGCACATATATATTTTCAAAACTTTCAACATTTTACGAAGACAAATTTAAAAATTGTCTCATGCTAATTTTGTAAAATTGTTGCAATATTGAAAATTTTCCTGCATTGATTTTGCAAAAACGGGGATAACATTGGCATACATGTACTTTGTCTATTTGACACAATTGTCCCGATCAGGGGAATTTATTTAAAAACCTGGGAAAGTCAGTAAAGTTAAATATAAAATTTCTGAAGGAACCCCTTAGCGGCCTGCAAAATATTTTTACTATTTTCAACGGTCTGCAGGGGTAAAAAGGTTGAGAAACACTGATCTAGGCGACATTTTTGTCAAACTACCTTTGTGCTGGCGATCTTCTTGTCGCTAGACGACCTTGTCACCATGCGACCATCGGCCGGCGATCTTTTGTACGCATCCCGAGTAAAATAACTGATCGGATTAAGCGTAATCTAATCAAGCGACTTTCATTGTATTGCTATGGATTGAACTTGTCATTCATTTAGATTTATTTAATACCGAATTTGCGTTTTATTCTTATATTTCAGTATTTTATTATTCTTTTCCTCATCTTTGTCATATTATTGATTGGAGGCATATTAGGATATGTTTTCAAAAATAAGGTAGGCGCACTGCTTTCATTCATTTAAGATAAAAATTTGGCCATTCTCGTGCTAAAAAAAGCGCGCATTTTTGTTATTTACTCCAATTTTCCCACCAGGTACAAGATACAACAAACAATGCAATGCTGAGATCCCTTATGGTAGACTATGATAAAAAAGAGCACGCCACAAGAAGTTGGGACACGCTGCAAGAACGGGTATCGTATATAATACACTTTTGTAAACGTCCACTTTAAGAGAGAAATTGAAAATTTGATATTGTAAAGTTCCGAACAAAAAGCCACACTGATTCTAACACCGGAAGGAATTTTGAAAAATGCATACGCGATACAGTTATACAGTGTATAAAACATAAATATAGCTGGTCGTTGTATTTAATTTGAGAAAAAAAATGACTGTCACAAGTATGCACTCGTGCACCCATGACATTGCAATGGTTGATAATGTGCTTACATTCTTTCCAGATGAAATGTTGTGGAATGGTTACAGAAACATATAAAAATGGCTATGATACTTGGCAGAAAAATGATAAATTCATGACCGACAAGGCTCCGTATGTACCCATTAGTTGTTGTTTGCGAACTGATGATGGAAAATACGTCAACGAGATATCATGTCAGAAAGACCGACCATCAAATAAAACCGTGTACAGTGCGGTAAGCTATCCCACAAAAATTGTCTTGTCTACTGATTGTTTAACACGTACAGGCAGGTGCTGATAACTTTTTTCATAGGACTGTTATGAAACAACGCTCGAGTTCGTGCAAGGCCATGCTCTTATCCTAGGCGGGGTCGGTGTTGGAATTTCGTGCCTAATGGTCAGTACAACTCTAAACTGTATTTTTTCCACTATACTTTAGCCTCAATCAGAAATAATTTTCTTAAAAGTACTTAACATTTAAATACTGCACATATCTTGCCAATTAATATACATGTATTGCACTGCTTATAGTTTGCAATGAGTTATGAACTCTAATTCCAACGACTTGTGTTAATACTTCTTGCAATTTATTATACAGTACATTTAGGATACATAAAAAATGTGCAACGATAAGGAATCAACCTTTCTTTTAATTGTGGATAAAAACCAAAATCACACAATCAAAATTTTAAATAGCAACTACAAATGTCTTGGATACTAACTATATAGCACATTTTTCTTGCAACATGAATTTTAATGCAGAAAAACCTATTTATTGTTAATTTATTTTTAAGTAGTATCACAAATAACTTTCAAAGAATCCATCATATCTATGAAAATTGCATCAAAATGGCATGTAAATTGTTCCAAACTGATCGTCCGAAATTGACTACAAAATTGATACTGCCATCAAAATAGTTGTGATGTGTAGTTTTTCATCGAACCTCTTAATATTTCTATGCGTGGAATACTTGTGGTACTTACTATTTCTTTGACTTTCTAGGTAATCGGAATGATATTTGCGTGCGTGTTATTTAAGCTGATTGAATGAAGTACAGTGTATCGAAACTACTTTGGATTTCTACTGTGAAGAACCGATGCATTTTCAGCGATACTTTCTTAAAACACGAGCGATATATTTTGGATGTTTAAATTAGTTTTATTATCTCAAACTATTAGCGATTAATATTCGCATCATAATGGCGGAATCGAGTCATCTAAGGTTTGGAACATCTTCAACAAGCCCTGGCAAGATCATATACGAAACGTCGTTTAAGGCGTGTCGACTCCAAAACGAATCTGATGATTACGTCACGATAGATTTCAACTTTTTTAAAACTATTTCCAATTAAAAATCGCGCACCTTGAAACTTGCATTTTAAATTCTCTTTAAGCGGACACGGTCTTGCAAAAAAAATTAGCTTAAGTTTTACACTACTGGGAAGTCTTTTTTCGACCAACCCAGATGTAGTTCACGTGGATTTTGTCGTCGTTTCCTTTATGTTACGATATGGATGTTTCATGTCATTTGATCATTTTTAACTTATTAAAAAATTACATTTTAGACGCCTATCAGCACCATTTCACATAATTTTATAATTCTAGTATTAGGGCGAATGTGTAACAAGTTCTCCCAAAATGTACGTGTTTAGAGTTGAGACTTTGTCGCAATTGGTATTGTTGCCTCACAGAAACTACTCTTTGAGTAGAAAATGCCTAACAAATGAAATTTGATAAATGTTCCCGAAATAGTGTATACAGGAATCGCAAAAGGACGGACTTTTTTTTTCAAGCGAGTATACTAATTTGTCTGCCTAATCGACAATTTATTTGCAGATTAATGTATAATACGGTGAATAAGTTTTTCGGTAAAAACTAGGGATATCAAAAGTCGGCACTTCGGGGGATAGTGCATAGGGCAGGTATAAATTGGACGAAATTTCATGGCATCTATTCCGTTGCGATAAACGAAATTGATGAGTCCTTTTCAGAGTTTATTGTGACTTTTGGAAACTGGCACACTGGTGAAAGGGGGATTAATGGGCATAAGTTCTTAAAGGTGCAATTCCTACAATTGGAATACCAAGCATGCTATTTTGCTAATGCCTCAAGGTGTTTTAAGCACACTATGCAATTACCGTTTAATTTTGATTAATAATTAGGCACAGGCTTGATTACAGGTATATTTGCGTTCCTGATATCTGTATACATGTACTTTTTATTCGGACGAATTCACATACAGTGTAGTCGTTTATTTTTATAACTGTTTCATTTGCTATATTTATGGGGGAAGCAAATGACGTTAAGCGAAAGGCATGCCAATCTGCAATAATACTAATGTATATTTAAATGTTTTGGACTAAAGGCTTTAGTTAGGACTCGTACGGGCACCAGGACCGACTATTTAAACCCATCTTAAGCTTACTGTACATATAGGTTTGCCATGTATTGTCCTTGCATGCACATAACTATTATCATTGTAACTCTACCATTTCTAGTCCAAAATGACATTTCCCTGTAATTTTCAAATACGCAAGTTAAGCTTATATAAATTACTCAATTCATCAAAATTAAAATTTGCTGAAAATATTTCCATTCTAGAGGTTCATGTGCCAGCATTTTTAAAATCGGATCTGCATGAGTATACAATCAAAATCTATGAAGAATAATCCACAATGAAAATCCACAATGAAAATATACTTGAGCATTTAGAAATTAAAATAGATCTTATGAAGAATACCGCTTGCCACATCAATGGGATTTTTTATTGATTATATATCTAAGCTGACAAAAGAACCAGGAAGCAAACCAGAAAACTAACTTACTTAATCAACATCAATTGAAAAGATCAAATGAGCACAAAGTGACTTAAATAGACTACTTAAAAAACAATTTTATAGTTTCACGCAAGTTCGCAACAAACCAACCAAGTAAAGCAAAGTGTGATAGCTATTGTGTAAATATGTGAATATACTTGTATTTTGTCTGTCATTGAAATGCACACTTAATAGTGTGATGCCTAACTATGCATATAATTATTGTATTATTATTATGCTACGCTGTTTTTCTTCTTTTTTTCAAATAACTGAAAACTGTCAAGTAAAGTGTCATTATACAAACTTCGCCACTTTCACCTTGTTTGACTTAATCTTATTCATTTAACCTATCGCATAATGGATTGGGCAGAATGAATGACGTGCGTGATCCAATGGTATACAACTAAATTTATGCAGGTATCACACCAGCCACTTCGGTACGTTAATACAATTATTTAAAATCTGTCACAAAATAAAGCACTATTATCTTTCTTTATCCTGGCTGTCATTCTCAAAAATACTTGAAATTCTTGGAAATTTGGACTTACAAAATTCAAAAGTACATGTATTTTAAAACAACGACCTTCAATTCAATTTAATACCCTACAGTCAGCACATACAGTGCCCTGTGGTGGTGGAGGGGGCATTACATCCAGTTAAATCGGATTTGGAGTCCGCATAACGATGGGCCACTGCATCGATTGTCAATTAAAGTTGATTTCCCTAACTCTTATGTGCACTAAATTAAAGGACCATTTATGTAAAAGCACAGTATGATAAAAGGACACTTCATATGGCCATAAATTAAAATCGGAGTGAAGTCTGTTTATTTCAACAACAAAAAATTGATTTTCTTTTATCATAATACGTGTATATCTATAAGCAATTAATGCTTAAAATTTCTAACAAATATGATAATTTTATTTATGCAAAATGATTTGTCCGTCCACTAAATGATTTTTTTCTAGAATTTTTAAATTCCCTGGTTTGCTTTATATGTAACAATTAAACGCCGTAAAATGCCGCAACCATAAAAATATTTATTTACAAAGTAACGTTTCGACGCAACATTTAACCACAGGATTTAACTTAGAAAATAAAAAACTGTATATCGTTTATATGAAAAAAGCAACGTCAAACCATTTTAGCAATGACTTTTTCTGAAGCATTTACAAAAATCGGAAAAGCCAGAAAATATCTAAAATTTTTTAACCTCTTATACAATGTAGGCGTGATTATCAACTCAAGAGATAATCTAATATATTAGACTCAATAGGGATTGGTGAATCAATCAAATAGCATGTTTTACCACAGAATTGAGAAGGTAGGGTGAGAACACACTGAATGCTTATTGTATGCGCTTAATTACCACTCTGCGTAGCCTACACTCAAGCCACCAAGCGGGATAAGAAGCGGCATGCATTTTAAATCAATTAAATGAGGACGCACTAAAGAAATCCTACAGCCGAGCCAGGCTGATCTTACAAGAAGCGCTGATAAGCTTTCAAGAATGTTTTTAACATTCATTTTTGAACATCTAAAAGCAGGTTTTTATGACAAAGTGGCGGCACACAGATCATTATTGGTCAAAAGTCGACCAATTGATTGTGTGCCGCCTAAGTACCGCAAAAACGTGTCCTGCACTCATCATGAGATGCTAATGCGCTTAACGCATGCAGTGGCGCCACCAAGCACACTGACTATCACGCTGATCAGCGTTCAATGTGCGTTCCAAAGCTGATAAAAATTAGCTGAAAGAAGCACGTCGAAAGTAAGTATTCTTTGTGTTCTCAACCATAGTCGATATCATAAGGTGCAACCAAACCAAAGCAAAAATGCAAACAAAAAACCACAAACATACGGACCCCCGTAGAGGAAGATTTTCTTTTTTGTTGATGTATGTGCACATATGTAGGTTGCTTCGCAATGCAGGGAACGGACTGAAGCAAACAGCGAACAAAAACAGTGTTCATGTTTGCTGTTTGCTCTGAAATTTCTTGCAAACAACAAATATTTTGATAAAAAATCTGTTTTCAGCAAACACTTGTACAGACTGAAGCAAACAGCTTGTCTGAATATGTTTGTGCAAACAGGGTGCATACATCACCCAGACAAAGAACAAACAATTTGAGCAAACAGAAAAACACTGGTTTTGTTTGCTTCAGTCTGTACCCGGCATTAGGGTGCGAGCACAAAGAATGCTTACTTTCGGCGTCCTTCTTTCAGCTTCTTGTTTCCAGCTTTGGGGCGCACAATAAACGCTGATATCAGCGTGATGGTCAATGTTGGTTGGTGCACTGCATGCGATGTGCAAGGTGAAACATTCCACATTAAAACCTTGCACATGCGCATTAGCATCTCATAGTGAACCCAGGACACGTTTTTATGGTACATAGGCAGCATACAATCGAAGTTACGGTAAATGTCTCGACGTTGTCTCTCAACATTCGCCTAACGTTGGCACAACCATTCATATAAAAATTTAAAAAGCATTAAAAATTTGTTTAATAAACAAACAGATTAAATTGCAACATTTTTGTACATTTTAGATCAATTTATACCACATACTGTGTGAAAATTTTTCTTTGACTTAGTGGGAATCAACCTGCAACCTAACAACATAAAACTACAAGTGTATTTTTACATACACACATGTATTATATACACTGTACATGAGTGTATAATTATATAAGCTGTATACATATAATTTATTATTAAATTCATGGCCGACGTAAGTCTAACCACAAAGTATTTTTGCCGCTAAAAGCCGACCATAGGTGGCGACATTTTTGTCAACGTCGGTCTGACCGCGATATGCCGCTAAAAAGCCGACGGTCGGTGGCAGCCTTTCTGCCGACGTCGGTCCGACCACAATTTGCCGCCGCAAATCTGACATTTGCACTGCTTTACCGCCAGTGCTGTTCAATGGAAAATTGTCGTTGGGAAGATGTTAAGTGTTACATGGGATGTTTGCGTACATGATTAGGGATTACAACCAGTAATAGTCAGTGTACCATTGTTCCAACAATTGTTCCAGTATTAAAAATACTGATCAACAACTGACTTAAAAATGCACAGTTTGGTAAACCGCAAATAGGAAAAAATTGTACAGATAGATATGTTTTTAAACTTTCAAAGATATTTACTCCATTGATGACAGGGATGAACTGTTTTTATAAAAATAATGAAGGCCAAAAAATATGGAATACCTGAAATAAGCAAGGAAAGATGCAAATTCGGAAAGTACAATCTTTTCCCTCAGGTTAAAAGGGATCGCATTAGATTCGTCGGATATATGAGAATGGAGCTGGACACTGTTAATTACATTCTAACTAAACTTGAGGTAACCATTACAAAACATTGGTGTAATTGTTATTGCCAACCAATAACTACAAAAGAAAGATTGGTGCTTTCTTTTAGGTTTGTTTTATTAACAAGTTCTTTTTACATTTCTAACATCAAAAATTTCACTCACACATATCTTCTTCATTATTTAACACAACACATGCGGATTCTGGCACCACTGCGAGGTACGTGTTTCCATATGCAAACTCCTGGACCACTTCTAAAATCCGCATCTGAAACTTCAACGTGTTTTCAGGGCAGATTCTGTTCATGTGTGGAAGCAGACTTTTCAAAAAATATGCGTTTGAATCCTGAGAACCAGATGATATTTTGTTTCTGTGTTTTTTTTCTATAATTTCCACCTTTCTGCGTTCTATTTCCAAAATACTAGCTGCAAATTGGCCCATTCTCTGATGCTTTATTCTCTTCCCCAATGGCCTATTTACCGTAAAATTTGTGCACGATCCCACCGGAGTCTTGCTTTCCATTTCTGCATTTCTTGAACTGGTGACTGTAACCAATCCTTGTTGAACCTGTTCATCAAAGCTTTCAGTTAAATCTACATCGCTTTCAATGTCCTCCAATTGTTGAGTCCTACTCAATGCAGTGCTTTCTGATGAATCGCTTGATGAAGACTGTAAATTTCCTAAACTCTGGCGACATTTGACTACATCTCGCAGGAAGATCAGCGAGTTAAAATATTTCCACTTGCAGGTATCTTTTGCACCACCTTCATCACCGGAACGTGGCCGCTTAATTTTTGAGAATTCAACGAGGAATTGGTCACGCAAATATTTCCATTTCTTCCTGAGTTTTTCTTCTATTGTTAAATAAAAAAAGGAATGTTAGTGAACATACGTAACACTTTACTGTACTCATGGTTTCAGGTATATGTCCACAAAAGCATCATTTAAATTTTTGGCCAACAGTTTCCATATGGGATTGTCAACTGCGAGAAAAATTGTGAAGGTCATTTCTGCTTTATGGGAATCCCTTCAACCTGTTCACATGTTAATACCAATGAAAGAAACGTTCCTACAAATTGCCAGTTACATCCTTACACTTTGGAAGTTATCAAACTGTCTCAGAAGGATAGATGGGAAACAGGTTCGCATCAACTGCCCCAACAATAGGGCATCTATGTATTGCAACTACAAACAATTATACTCCATTGTGCTACAGGGTGTTGCAGATGCTAACTATAGGTTCACAGTTGTCAATGTTGGTGGATACAATTGTCGATGTAGGCGGATATGGAAAACAAGAGTGATGGTTGGTTGGTTGGTGGATTTTTAACGTTAGCCTATTTTTGCACACGTGGGCTAAACACCAACGCCAGGGGATGTGATCGCATCACCTTACCTGGGAATTGTGCCTTCGAGGGGGGACTTTCATCCCCACAAGAGGGATCTACACCGGACCACGGTTCAAACTCTCATCCGAAAGAGCCACCACTTAGAGAATTTTGCACATCCTCAAAATTCTCACCGACTTGACCAGGGAGCGAACCCTGCTAGGTAGGATCAAGAGGCAAGCACGTAACCTCTCAACCATTCGCGCCGGCAAACAAGAGTGATGGTGGCACCTTTCAAGAATCTTAATTGTATAATTTGCTGCAAAAACAAGGCCTTAGAATTTTAGAGCCAACTTTTTTACCAGGAAATGCCAAAGCACCATTTGTGTTTCTTGGGGATGAAGCCTACATCCTTGTCATATTAAAACATATGCTAGGGGTAACCTAGGCATTGATGAGGAAAGGTAGATAAGGAAATTGATAGGAAACTGACACCAATCTTGTGTACTTCACAGCACCATTATCAATAAAGAAGGGATGCAACTCCATCTGAAGGCCGACTAATGAGGCTATAAGTGTCCAAACTTTGTTTACAACCTACTTCACGAACAGTTCATTAATTTAAAACATGTAATTCAACAAGTGTATTACAAGGCAAAAATAAACAATACCATCAGCTCACTCCGACAAGTACGATATTTAAAGAAATCTCACTGCATTGTAGACTAAAACATAACGCAATATCAGTGTGACAAAATCCTTCAATTAATTCAATAGCTTATTAACAAATAATCAGATAATCCAGCTCAAAACGACTGGTTTCCTTAACCCTTTCGAGCCTGACGGTACTTTTGAGTACCAGCTATTCATCAATTTATTGCCCCTTAGAAAATGACTTT
>JAQGBX010001313.1:0-25842 GCA_034698745.1 Megaphyllum sjaelandicum | reverse complement strand
TCTTTTATCATGCTGATTATAAATATCTATTCAAAACAAAAATCGGTTAATAACTTTTTAGCCAGGGCTGAAAGGGTTAAAACGCTACCGTAAACAATTCGCTTTATTCTTCCACTCGCCATCCATTTTTTAAAGTAAACACGCAACAAATAAATATTGTAGCTAGACGTAGAGTGGCACGCTAGCACCCGTTGGCTCACGATGTAACTCGAGCGTCGTTCATCGTGACGCCGTACCGTAGTGACGTCACGTACGTTGCTGTACTTTATAGCGTGACGTCACGCCGCGCGTATAAAATACGCGTACCTTTTCGCGTTTATTTACCGCGGACGGGAAAAAGTTGGATCAACTTCAACTGGTACGGATGCAGTTGCAAATGTCGTATAAACGTCACTCGGCTCCGCCTACCGTCTTGCGCGGCCACGCGAGTGACGTAATTACGGTGCGGATTTGGTGGATGCAAATGGTACGCGGTCAAATTCGATCCGCGTTAATGGGAATTTCGTTAACAAAAAAATACCATTTTGCAGCCACGCTAAATTTTCAAAATGAAGCGTAATTTCTTCGAGATTAAAGTTGGTGGAACTTCTTTAAGAAGAACTCGCTTTCAACGAATTTCTGATTGTATAGGAACGTCGTTTAAGACGAATTTCAATATTATGAATTTTCGAGTTCCCGAACAATCGGGAACTCGAATAATATTTCATAATTTGAAAAAAAAGTTGTTACAAACCATAACGGGGAATTCTCCGATAAAATTTGCAGCAACTTCGGGTTCTTATTTTCGAAGTCATATTTTGTTTCTCGAGTTGCGATGGTTTTGAAGGAAAGCTTTTTGAGGTCGTTCGCGACTCGTCTTAACATCGTGCCCCATGCACGGTCGTTACGGAACTTGCCGGGTAGTTTCTGATTTGTTTTTGTTTGTTTTTTCGATATAGGTTGAGCAACCGTCCCGTGTCTCCTAAAAGTGAAATGGAGCAAGAGCGACGAATCCGGCGAGAGATCGCCAACAGCAACGAGCGACGCCGCATGCAGAGCATCAACGCGGGCTTTCAATCGCTGCGCACTCTATTGCCACATCACGAAGGTGAAAAACTCAGCAAGGTAAGACGCCTTCCGTACGCTAATCGTTTCAAACACGGTCCCGGCAATTTTTGTAGCGCCCCCAAACGGGAGCGTCCGTCTACGACAAATCCTATACGATGCATTCCGCGCGGCCACCCAACGAGAAACGAACCCGGCGTCTATCAGAGACCCTCGGTAAAAATATGAGAGAAATCCGGGGAGGTACGTGGGGTTTTATGCAAAAGGTGCCCGGTGTTTATTGGAGACCTCGTTTGAAAAAAAATGGATTTTTTGGGGGACGTAAAAACAAGTGACGTTACCGGGCCGTACGTACGAGTATATGGATTTTCTTTATTGGCGCCCAAGGCCAAACGTGGCGGGGGTCAACGACGCTCCCCCTGGCCTCCCCCCTCGCGCAGGTAGCGCCACCTGGCGGGCGCGTCCTATTTATCGAGCGAAGAGAGAGGCTGGCGTATTATTATTTATCGGGTTTTCGCTGGCTGGCTTCCAGGCTTTTTAGTTATTTTTGGATCATCTTTTTTTCCCCTTTCGGCAGAAGGAAGGAAATTGCTTTTTATTTTTCTCCTCCTCCTCGACCCCCCAACGCCCCCTATTGTTCGGTGCATTCGAATTATCCCGTCATCCCATGCGCTAGCCTGGCTGTCAAAGCGCCTTATTTACACGGATATGCTGATCTTGTATACCGGCAAATGCCGCTTTCGTATTTACTACTACTACTACAATGTACTACTACACTACCATTATAGTACGGCGTATGCGATACGCCAAATAAAAGGTTCCCCCGAAGCCCACTTGGAAAAGCGCCAAACGCACGGAGCGCCCTCTGCCGTTTTCATGCGTCGTGTAGACGCGTGCGTGCGTGCGTTATCGTCGGTTTTGTCTGTTAGGGTTCGTTGAATAATGCGACGATAAATTGAGTTTGACGTTTGTAGGTGAACTCGAAAGCTGCCTTTCGTAGCTGGGATCAGGGGCTCTCGAAGTGCGGGGCGCAATCTACTCGACTGTATTTGGAGAAAAAAAAAACCGTAGTTCGTATTATCGGGCGAAATGTGACGTCAACTATAGGGTCGTTAAGTTTGCGAGGACAAAGCGGGTACCCGAACTATACGAAGTCTTTTCGAGTACCCTTCTTCTTCGTGAGAAAATTGCGTTGAATCTTCCTGAAAAATCCAAAGACCTGGAAAACCTGGACAAGTCAGGGAATGGTTTATTTTGAAAAAGAGAGGGAAATTTAAGGCAGTCATGGCGATCCGAAATTAATACTTCTACGAGGTTAGCTCAGTGCCCATTTTTTGAGTACAAATTTTAAAAAAATTTACACAATTTCGGAGTACAAATTTGCACAAAATTTTAATGTTTTCCGAGTACAAATTTGCAATTTTTGTCATATTTTGTTGATGTTTTTGTTTTTCCGAGTACAAATTTGCAAAGTTGTCCACGTTTTCCGTGTACAAATTATCAAAATTCTCTAGGTTTCCTAGGACAAAATTGCGAAATTTCCCACTTTTTCCGAGCTCAGATTTTTCCATTTTTTTTTAATAAACATTCTATGTTAATTTTAAAAATTGTCGTTATTATTAAATTAAAAAAAAATACTTTTCATCGTCAATTTTTCACGTTGTCATCGGTCAGGGGGAAATTTGTTTAAAACCTGGAAAAGTCAGGGAAGTTATAAATTAAAATTCTGGGGGAACCCTGCTGTCGAATCTTCCCGAGAAAAATCCAAGAATTGTGTCGGATCGTCCCGAAAAATGCGAAGACCGCGTTGGATCGGTTTCTTTCACGTTTTGGATCGACAAGTCCATCTCGGGGCAAAAAGCTGTTCGTGCGTTGGGTGGTCCTTAGCTCTTCGGTCGACGCGTGGCCTCCTCCTAAAAGTCATTCACCGTCGTGCCGCCAGGGTTCCGCTCCGAGCGCCCCCCTTCCATTGTCGCGCGCACGCTCGGCCGCACGCGCACGGCAGGTGTCGCCACCGGCGGGGGGTGAGTGGGTGAGGCACCCGACGCGACACCCTATTTCGTGCACTCGTTACCGCACTCGACGTTCCGTCACGGGGAGTAAGGACATTTCGGGGTTAAAAACAAGGAGGCTTTTCTATTTGTGCCGGCGATGAGGTAACGATTACGAAAGTGATCCCGTTACGGCCGGAAAATAATGTCACCCGTCTGCCGATGCGCTTATTTCCAGACTACAACCGAAAACGAGTCTTGGAGAGGAGCCACGGACGCGTAACGGCAACGTCTCCCTCTCCCCACCCCCCTTGTGATGCCGGTTAAAGATGGAGGAGAAAATTGGCTCAACTTCTAGCGAGACGTTGTTGCGTTACATCGCTGCACGGTTACGTTCGAACCTTGTTAAGAAGAACCAGCTTTATACGAAGTAACTCGTTTCCAGTTGCCGTCCTATACGAATTACTACCTGATGCTAAAATCCGAATTTTCATCATTACCGGGCCTCGTTCGATTCGTTTCACCCTATAAACGACCATTATAGATGGCAGTTCTCCGTAGAATTTTCAATCGTAATGCCCGAAATACGGCCAAACACGCGCGGTCGACCGACGATGGACTTTAAAGTCAACTTACGACGGTTGATGCTCCGATTCGAATGAAGGAAAATATTTATTTAGGCTCGTTTTCCATCGACGAGTTTGGTTGTAGAAGCAACCATGACCCGACATGCAAACGAGTGAATAATTAGGGGGTGATTATTTATGCACCAGAAGAAACTAAACACCTTCCGACCAATTCGCACGATGGAAGATGGCAATTAAAAAACAAACAACAATACTTCGTTTCCGCTCTCGCCGAGGCGTTCAATCGCGCTAATTGAGCGATGCGAAAAAGAAAGTAGCGAGTTCTCTATTAGTGCCCGGGTACCTACCCTATAGGCGCATGTCGACCCCTGGCGGACATGGGGAAAAACTAAACTCGAAATCCGCACGAGCCCTCGGGGGACGGGCCAAAATAAAAAGGGAGCGAGGGGAAAAACCGTCGCGTTCATCTATCGACGTTCGCGCGTGTTCTAATTTTAGCCTCTCGGCCCCCGGGGGCGCCACCGCTGGACTTGGCCCCGTAGCCGAGTAACGGTGCATCGCTCTTTTCAATGGGAAATCCGACCGCGCGTGACATTGAAGAGTTGGAAGTTGGAGCTATTTTAAAAACGAGATTAGCTCCAAAAAAAAACTAAACGGCCAACTGAATCTACTCCCGAAAGTAGTGAAAGTTCAGATAAGGCCATCCCAGACGCACCCAGTGAGAGAAATGCAGAAAAAAGCAGTCGTAGTCTGAACGTGTTCCTGCGCCTCGAGGGGGGTGCATTATGAAAAAGCCGAGGGTCGACGAGGTTACGCTAGAGTAACCGAAATGGGAGTAAAGAGTGGGTGGGGGTGGAAGGATCAGTTTAGGTTTTTTCCACGTTCAATGTCAAGGAGTGAGCGACCTAGTGACGCTTCGACCGCTAGGTGGCGACGAAAGAATGACGATTTAGCGCGCGCCAACATTCGAACGAGATGTTTTGGAATCTTGGTTTTGCCATCATTTTGTAATATTCTTTTCGGAGTTTATACGTGTATTTCTTGAATGATTTAGCGTAAAATTGTAACATTTTCTGGGAATTGGATAGCCTCGATTAGAAGAATGGTGCCATGGAAGGCCTAGGTAAACCTCGACGTTAGGATTCTTCCTCAAAAACAAACACGCGTACGTGTATAATTTTTTAGCACGACGGTTGTAGGCTCGTTGTAATGGAACATCGTGTTAAACGTACTACATCGTACATGGCAGAAGCTTTACAAATTAATAGTACTTTAGCAGTCCATTTAGCGTGCCGATTTTGCGCGGGTGAATTTACAACTTCCCAAGTACGATTCGTAAAACTTGTCCGAGTAAACCTCGTTTAAACGTAACGACCTGCTAATTCCTAGGGCAACTTTCGCCAAACTCTTTTAAAGGAATCACAGGAGGCGTCAAAATGTTTTCTGGGTTGGCCACACTATTGTAATTTTCAAATTCCCTGACCATAACTTACTCGTTAATGCGTATTAATTTTTTGCCATAATGAAAAATCAAATAGGCCTATCAATTGCGATGAGAAGCTTGGCAAAACACTAGATTTTGTTCCGAGTCTACATGTAGCTGAAGAGGATTGGGGATGGAGCTGCTAGCAGACCGAGTGCAGGGATAGCATTTTGATTTTATTTGGGAAAATTTCCCTGATCACTCACAAATTTGCCTGACATTTTCATGACTCGCATGACCTCACCCTGGTTTACGTTTAAAACCGTAGTTCGCATATCCGATAGTCAGACAAAACAAGATTTCAACAATAAGAGAAGTAAAATTTCAGCGAATACTTTGGATGAGATCCTACCCCACGTGCTGTCGTGCATGTACATGTACAGTATATGAATGGGAGGATGCTACAACAGTTCGTTTTAACGTAAGATATTTCGGAGAAATGCAGATTATTCGTCTTTGGACTGAAAAGGAGTTTGTATAAAAGCGAGTTAATCTCGCGAATGAGTTTCCACCGTAGGTGCAAGCTCGATTCGAATGCATTTTGCTTTGAATCGAACGTGGTTGTTTGGCGGCCATGTTTTGCGAGCTTTTTCCCTCTTCGTGTTGGGCGTTTGGCGCGTACGTGGCGCTCGTTCGCGCAGCTGTTTCTAAACTCGGGATTTTTCGGAGCCATAACACATTTGTTGGCCGGGATGCGGTGCTAGAGGACAATTGGTCAAGGTCGAGCTAGGCGCATGCGCAACGCCGACGCCAGGGGGCTCCGAAAGGCAAACGATCTCTCCCTCCTACTCCGTAAAAAAAAGCAGCACTCGACGTAGTCTCGTCATTGACATTGTTTTCCAGACATTGTTGGAGGCCTCGTTCGGGGTTGCAACAACAATCGATTACGCCGCCACCATCTTTTTTTTCTTCTCTCTTTTCTCCCGCGCTCGCCAAAACCCTCCAACATTCCAACGAGATTTGCCTTTAGGCCTTTATCGCTTCGGCGAGAAAACGAGACTTTTATAATCGGACCGACGCTGCGTGCTAACGCTTGACGATTCAGTGGAAGAGAGTGCTAAAAGTTTACTCGACTAACCCATCATCCTAGACATATCCAGAGCATCTTTCGATGTCGATTATCAGGGTTCCCCAGACCTGGAACCTTTTGCGAGGTTTTCCACGTTTTCCGAGCACACACTTTCGACATTTTCCGAATACAAAATTGTCACGTTATTAAAAAAATAACATGGAAGTTTTTTAAATTTTCAAAACATTTCCAACGTTGTAGGGTAGATTTTGCAAGATGTCAATTTTTCACATCGTCATTGGTCGGGGAATTTTTTTTAAAAACCTGGAAAAGTCGGGGAGGTTGAAAGTTTTTGGGGGAACCCTGGTTAAGGCCGAATCACGCTACAGAACTGATTGTGACTGGCGTTTGCCGTTGCGATTGCGACCAACTCTCGACCAATCGGAGAACGAGCGGTTGTGATTGCGATTGGCGATGGTCGTTTAGCCGGCCGGCTATTTTTCCAATCGCAATCGCAGATCGAAACGCGCTCACGTGACGTTCGTTTTGGCGGGCAACTTAAATTTTTGAACTGAAGTTTCAAACTTGAACTGAAAATGCCTCCCAAAAAGGTGTCTCTGTTTACGATCGAATCGCAAGCGTTCACTGCAGTGTGATTGGGCAATCGTCAATCGCAATCGCAGCGGCCAACGCCAGTCACAATCTGTAGTGTGATTCGGCCTTTATGCCATCCTAGAAAAAGGACAATTCTTTTACATCGAGGAAAACGCCGTCACCGAGGTAATATTATCCACTAGCGGTAAAACCCGGGTAAAAATTGTTGTTTGATTTTCTAACTCCTTTTATGCGATCAGGTGTTAGATTTAGCTGTCCTTTATCTCCAAAAGATGGCGCTTTATGATCTGGATACACCCCGGATGGGGGACGGGAAACCTGTTTGAAAGACTTACGGCCCGGGGCAAATTAAAAAAGATTCATGGCCTTGGAATTCCCCACGGAGTTCACGCTCTTGGGGGGGGGGGGGGTGTGCCACGAGTGCCCAATCAAATTGAATGCCAGCCTCACAGCCAGCCACGGAAAACCAAGATGACGTCGTTTTCTATTATTTCCGAAGGTAGATAGCACCTATTGGAGATAGTAGCACCTTCTTCGGGCCAAGGCCCATACCACGGAGGTACACTCAAACTCCCACGGGAACCGCATTGCCTCGATAGGCGTCTAGCGGTTGCTATGGCATTACCCGAACGATCCGATCGGTCCGCGATCGCCTAAAGAGGCCCATTCGCGCAAGCAACTTGGAAGCGTCAGTGAAATTACCGAAAATGGGACGCGTCGTATTTTAACTCTGGGCTAGGATTACATAACGAGGCCCCGGCATTCCTTACCAATTTTGGTAAATGATCCGGGTGGAGTCGCGCGAGTGGTCCGTGTCAGCGCCGCCATTGGTCGTTCGTCGTATAGCGTCTGTCAATGACCGGTTCACGGAGAGTGAGAGTCCGTTCGCTCAAGTTCAGGGCTGCTGCATCAGCGCCTCCACCACCGTTCAATGTTGAGTTTTTCAAGGCGATGGGAAAATATTTTGGGGGTCGAAAATGCGTAAACAACGTGCCTGTATGGAGATAAGGGGATGAATAAAAAAACCGGCTGCGCCAATGCGTGTGGAGAGTTTTTTATATTTTATTCTCTCATTCAGTTTCGTGTGGGACGAAAAGGATTTCATGGACGAGAGGCTTAATTAATGCTAGGCCTACTTTTTACGTAATGAAAATGATCGAAAAACGAGAGCGACCCCCCTCAACATCCAGATGAAAATCTCTAGTGGCCTACATGTTTTTTAAAAGCAAAAAAGCGTCTGGATGAAACGCGCGCTTCAGCGCCTCCTCATGACCATCTAACGGCACTAGAGAATTATTCGACCTATGAAAGACTAACCGTGAGAATAATACGCGTTTCGTAATTGCCAATTAGGATAAGTTTACGACGGTAATGCCTGAAATCGTAGAAATAATGATAATAATAATAAAGTTTGAAATTAGGAAATTCGAGAAAATCATTATCGATATCACCAAAAAACTGTATTTAAGAAATGTCCGTCATGCTAGCTGCTCGTTTGCGTCAATCTATTTAATGAGAGTGAAAAGTAAGCCCCCTTTGAGGGGTATGTTCCTTTGGTCGCGTAATAATGTAAATGTACCGATAGATTGGTCCAGTTAGCTTTAATTTTGGTCAATGCAAATGGTGCACAACTGGACATATACATGTACGGCGGATGCTAAATGAAAAGTCTTCTTTGACAAAAAAATTAAGGATATCTACGTCAGGCTATGTACGAGTACGGCTAATAATAAATAAAGAGTTTAAAGTAATCGTGTGAAAAGTACACGTACAAATGTAATTTAAATAGCATCACTACGTACCGTATTTAATAAATATCACAGGGTCACCGAAAACCTGGAAAAGTCAGGGAACTTGAAAATATCGGGAAAGTCAGGGAAGTGGGGAAATTCAACGTATGGTCAGGGCCCATCTGGAAACAATTTCCCAGTACAAATTTGCTAAATTGTCCACGTTTTCGAAGTACAGATTTGCAAAACTTTCTACATTTTCCGAATACAAAATTGTCAGTTTTTGAAAATTTATTCATGCAAATTTGTTTTTTAATTTTTTTATTTTAATTTTCAAAATTTTATTTTAAAAATGAGATTGAAAATCTCATTGAAAAGGAGATTTCTGGGGGAACCCTGTATCACGTTTGTACTGTATCTATCGTCGAAGAAATAAAATTTAGAATGAAATAATATGAAAAAGAAGGATAATTATAATTAAAGGTGTCGTCTATTAGAAATTTTACAAGTGTGTCCGATAAATGGAGTTTTATTCGATGGAAATTATTACGAACTGTTAAATATCCGCCCGTTTAATGCTAGTACGATCGAGCTTCTTCGTGAGTGGACCAAGTTGACCCGTTCAAAGAGCAGGTCCCATCGGATCAGATTTCCCTGATAGGGTTAGTCAAGATGGCGGAAGGAAGTGTTCAATTTCCAACTTCCTGGTCAAATTGTCAGCGTGGTAGCATTCTCGCGTTACAGCGGCGCTTGACCACACATTCGATTCGCAGATTTTTAAGGGTGTCCACCGTTTAGTGCCCCCCACTCACTGACCATCTGTTGGACAAATGAGCCTGGCCGTAAAACCTAAGTGCGCGTAATTTAAACCATGACCTTGTTATCCGTTTTCGCCCCCTCTTTATGCGTCTTGGCGATTGGCGATTGTTTGGTTTTTGGGCAACAATTTTAAACACGTGTGGGATTGTCCGAGAAATTCTCGGAAATGTTCGAAAAAAATTCTGTTCGGACTCGATGGCTCCGCTTTGTACCCCGCGACCACTCCTCCACCCATTGTCCATTATTCTCCGGAGTCGTTAAAAAGCACTTTGATTTCGATTTATTAACTGTAATGACTAGTTAAGGACATAGAAAAAAGGGTCTTTATGGGGGGCCCTGCATGGGGTCAATCTCCCTGGAAGGGCGCCATCTTTACGCGGAACAGTACAACTGACCGATGACATGGCGTAACTTATATTCAGCAGAAACACACACTGTACCAAAAAGTGCGTTTTGTCTCAGCGAGGAAAAGATGCGCCGTACCGACCGTGAAAACGTTCACGGCTCATAAATTCCGCTTTTTATTATTCGCTATAAAAATTAATTTCGTCTTATTATCCCACATTAAAATGCGTCCGGGCCAATTATGGGCGGCCCTCGCTGAAACACATGGAGGATTTTTACGGCGCTACGTGCCGTTGAATCTATGCCTGTTTTACCCAAAGTCATCATTTTCCATGCAATTTCTAAATGATGAAGCGAATGTAACGATGAGTTGAAACGTACATGTATGCATATCATCATCAACTACGGGAAAAGTCACGGAAATTCCTAATTTTTAATGTTATCACAATCCACGTTTTCCGAAGACATAATACGTGGACAATTTTCCACATTTTTCGAGCACGCATTTACAAAATTTTTACACTCGCAACATGGATAGAATAGAAAATTGGAAAATTTTGGAATAATTCAACAAAATTTCACAATTGTCATTAGAAATTTTTTCAAAATATTGAGTATTGTCCCGTGTTTTTGCAAAATCGTGGATAACATTGCCATGTCAATTTTGATAGTCATCGGTAAGGGAAATTTGCTTAAAAATCTAAAAAAAAGTCAGGGGGAGCAAGGGGGAAAAATGGTCATGAAAGTCATGGAAATGTTAGGGAAATTTGTGAGTGGTCAGGGAAATTTTCCCAAATAAAAGCAAAATGCTATATATCCCTGTATAGGTCCATCCCATGCAATCCTCTTCAGCTAGACTGGTAACAAAATGTAGTGTTTTGCCAAGCTTCTCATTGCAATTGGTATTTTAATTTTCCTTACAATTTTTGGTCAGGGAATTTTGGATTTTAGTCAGGGAAACTGAAAATGAAAATTTTGTGGCCACCCTGGAGAAGTTAAATTTGAAATTTCTGGGGGAATCCTGATTGAAGCTTCGGAAGCAGATATCAGTCGTGTTGTCGGTTTTAACAGTAAGTACATCGCCACTCATCTGTCCGATTCCCCGGGCTTGGGACTGGCAACAATAACGAAGCACGTCACTGTATACGTGGCTGTGGAAGAGCCCAATGTGAACAAGGAGGAGGATGGGGAGATTGTGGGAAACCACGAAAAGCCACGATCAGGATAGCCGTCCCAGGAATCGAACCCACGTCTACCGAATGCTTATAGCACTCAATCAGCTGGCTACAGATGTAGCAGCCGGTTAACATGTATCTCTGGTAGTTTTCGATGGAATGTGATGTTAAAAAATGCCTTCCAAAGATCACATTTTTTGAACTCACCCTCGCTGTAACTAGAATAAATACGTACTGTACCGATACCGTTTAACTTCGGATAATGACGATGCGATAAACACGATTTAAAGTGACTTTTTGTTGGTAGAAAGTCGTCCGATAAGAGCGCCAGTGGCGCCAACTTTTATCGGCCGAACCCACATTTTCAACAGCAAATCGCGACGCTCGGCTCGGACCATTGTGTTTAATTAACGTATACCACCGCTAGATAAAACGTACAAAAATATTTGACGATGTCGATAACGGTGATAGAAAATCTGCTCGAGGTGGTAGCGCCATCCGTGGCGTTCAAAGGCAACGCGTAAAGAGCGTTATAACATTTCCATTTGAAAAAATGAAATCATGTCACTCGTTAAATAGAAATAAATAAATACATAAATAACTTTTCCAAGCTCGTGCAATTTCGTCGATTTTTTCTTTTTTTTTAGAGCGTTTAGTCCTTAAATTGCGTTCGTTACCGTCTAAAAAAGTGGGGCCATCCCTGTGACCATCTCGGTTTTGAATTTTTTTTCAACATTTTTTTTTATAAAAAAACAACCTGCGTACAACAGGTTCGACCCTCCGACAACTCAGCTTCCTGCTTTATTCAGCGGCGGCAAACCACCTGTCGAATACCGTTTTTGTAGGCCCAGTGGTTCGGGTGGGGGTTAGGGACTTCCCCTCGGGGACGGACAGGTGGTCGGTGGCGCTCAGGTTTGTCGTCATAAAAAAGTCAGCAAAATAGGGGGTTAAATACTTAAATTTGAAGCTCCCGCGTAGGATGACGTGGAGAGGATTGACGAAGTGTGGCTCACGATGAACGATATCCGAATTACGGTATAGTATATATTACCACGCGTACTCTAGGTGCACTCAGATAAAAGCCTACGAATGTCACTTTTGAAGGTCGTTACCTCACGCTTACTGCTGGACTTCACGACTGCCAAAAGTCATTTTCGTAAAGCGTCTGTCTGAGTATCCCCGATTTTTTCCGATGTCTATACAGGGTTCCCCCAGACCTGGAAAACCTGCAAAAGTCTGGGAACTTGAAAATGACCTGGAAAACTCAGGGAACAATGGCATATTTTGAAAAAGTCAGGGAAATTTGTTTTTAAAACCTGGAAAAGTCAGGGAAGTTGAAAACTAAATTTCTGGGGGAGCCCTGTTACATGTACATGTATAATATATACGATCGATTTTTACGCGCTTATTGGTATCGCATTTATTCGGGTATTTATTAGGAAATAATGTATCGCTGAAAAATATTCGGCGAGAGAGCTGTCAGAGCTAGTAAAAGAGACGAGTCCGAGATTCGGCCATCTTGAATCGTCGTGTACGTGTAAACACTTTTTTTTAGTTGGCCTCCCCAATAAACAAACGCGTTGGCTCGAAACCGCGATACGTTATCTCTGTTGCGGGATGAAAAGTTTATTTGTCCGAAGAGAAGTTCATCTCAGGCCGGTGCATCGTGTGTTTGCCGCTTGTTGTTTCGCCGGATAAACGAGTCGTTGGAATGTGGTCGTGGCGAGTCAAAAAAAAGCTTGTTTTTCCAAACAGTTTTGTTTATTTAAATGAGTCTGTTTGCATTTCGTCGTCGTTTCGCCTTCTCGAGTATTTGCTTCGTTTCGACGACAATGGGTAACAAACCCGCCTCCCCTTTCGCGCGTTTCGAGGGGAAATGACCACGCGTTACGTAACGCCAAAAATATACACTGTACGGTCGAACCTCGTTTAGACGAATCTCGAAGGACCTCGATAACTCGTTCTTTCAAACCCGAATTCGTGTTAAACGAAGAAATTCACATTATTCGTCCATGCCCTAGGACGGGTTACTGGAAATCAATTCGTAGTATCGGTAATTCGTATATAGCAGCAAGTTCTTCTTAACGAGGCTCCTATTCTCGGAGCTAAGACGATATGCTTTTGAATTCGTGCCGTCTAGTTTTTTTCTTCTCTAATCCACTAAAATGCGGATTTCTATCGCGCCCCCATTTTCGAAACCAAATTTTGTCAGAATTTTATTAATCCAGGATCTTCCTTCTTTTTATCGCGATTGTTATCCGAAGTAATTTCCAGGATATACATGTACAGTACGTGGAAAATAATAAAGGTCACGTTCGAGTCTGCGCTTTTGAAGTTAAAATGGACGTTTAATTGTCGATCGTCCGTGGTAGAATAGAAATGAACCCGGATAAGTAGAAAAACGATAAGTGAAAAAACCAAAAAAAAAAACCTGATAAACGTAAAACATTTCAAAACCCCGAACTTTTTGAATACGTTTTCTATATTATGTAAAACCCGATAAGTGAAAACCTCCTGAATGAAAAACCGGCTGTGTGGCATTTATTCGCGAGCCCATGTGCAGCTTTTGTGTATATTTAAGACCGGATAAGTGGAAATCACGGCATCCAGTCTTAGGGTACGAATTCGTTGTGCACCATTAAACGGAGGTACTGTACTATCATCGTAAGTACATTGTTCAGTATTATGTTGGTCAAAAACTTAAGAAAATTTCTGACAACTTTTATCGATGTTCCTGCTGAATGTACTGTACATGTACATGCATTCGTTTTACATGTAAAGGTTGATGTTTTTCATGAATAAATGCTCTTCTAAGAGATTAAGCTACACCCTATTTGACTAATCTGGGCAGAAACTGATCTAATTTGAGGGCATCATCCAAAAACCCGATTAGTGGAAGAATTTTTTTTCGATGTTGGGCCGATTTCCACTTATTAGGGTTCGACTGTATAGCTGATTTCAGTGGAAGTCGTAAGACTGCCCACGACGGTAGTTTCTTTGGTGAGGAAATCATTTCCCACGATCCTCCGTGGCCCCAGGCAAATCATCCCACGCGATTAAAACAATGCCGCGCTCGTTCGTTTTCCTGGAAAAAAAATATTTGCGCAAAAATCGATGCCAGTTTTCGTTCTCAATCGAAATTGTTTACCAAACTACGGATGAGTAACCGGTCGCGCACGCCTCCTAGCGGGCGACTTTCTGCGAATTCGCCACTCGACCTCGATGTTCGACGAAAATTTTCAATTAAAAAAAAAAAGGTCGAAGGGGGTCGCCGATGGATGACCCCCATCGTTTCGCCGAGCAATACGATCGACCCAATGCCCAATGATTGCGTGGGTTGCTACGATTTCCTCGTTGGTCATCTCGTCACGTGTGCTTCCGTTCGTTTGGTCAACAATCCTCCGCCCTAGGACACTTCTGGAGTGTGGGAAAAAAGTAAGCCCTCTGCGGGAGGGCACTGCCAGTCAGTCTGTTCGAAAATATTACGTGTACCTCGTACATTTAGGGGGGTAGGACACTACATGTCATGTGTCATCTTAGATCTTGTCGAGTTCGTGCCTTCAATTTTAATATTACGAGTTTTCCAAAAACCTTTTTTGATCAGTCCTTGTTTTTGAGCAACGATTTCATCATTGCCTTTCCCATCTTAGAACAAATATGTCATCACTGACTCGACCCACTTGACCCTTCCATAAAATCAGACAAAAAAGGATACATTGAAAGACGTTTTCAAGAAAAAAAACTTATTATTGCTGAATTTATAAAATGATGTAAACGGTATACGTGTAATCGAAAGTATCAATTTTCAAGCATAGGGTCAATTTGTATTCTTTGACCCCCTTCCGAGGTCCCCCCTTCAATCGTGTTGTCGGTTTTATACGGGCAGCGCATCGCCACTCGTCTGCCTAATCCTCTCCATCTACCCGGGCTTGGGACCGGCAACAATAGCGAAGTACATCAATTGTATACGTGGCTGGGAGAAAACCTAATCTACATGTATCATTGTTGATACAAGTTTTAAATACGTATCCTAACAACAGGGTTCTCCCAGACCTGGAAAGCCTGGAAAAGTCAGGGAAGAATGGTTTATTTTGAAAAAGTTAGGGACGCAGTCATGGCGATCCAAAATTAATACATGTACATGTACTTCTACAAGGTTAGCTCAGGGTCCATTTTCCGAGTAGAAATCTGCAAAAGTTTTCACATTTTCCGAGTAGAAATGTCAACATTTTCCAAGTAGAAATGTGCAAAAGTTTCCACATTTTTCGAGTAGAAATTTGCAAAATTTCCGACTTTTTCCAAACACAAATTTACAAAACTTTCATGCAAATTTCAAAAAGAAATTGTATGATAATTTTCAAAAAAAAAAAAAAAAAAGAAATCTATGTTTAATTTTAAAAATTGTCGTTTGTAAATTTAAAAAAATGTTTTCCAATGTCAATTTTTCACGTTGACATTGGTCAAGGAAATTTTTCTAAAACCTGGAAAAGTCAGGGAAGTTGAAAATAAAATTTCTGGGGGAACCCTGAACTATTCTTGTTTTCTAACGCCAGTTTCTAACTGGCTCATGAAATTTAGTAACAGTGTTTTATTAATTGTAATTTTAAAAAATAGTAATATTTGCACCAAACTTAATTTCAGAAGTTTGAGTGCACTCCCATAATCAAGATTTTAATCGTCGATTATGCCATTAGATCGGTCATCCGAAACTTATGTTTTTTCATAGTTTCTACCTGGTTTTGATGACCCCCATCGAAGTAGCTCCCTCAGATTTAGCGCAAAATGACATAAATTCCCATTTTGAAAGCGAGCTACATGCAGATTACTAAGCCTATATGACTAGCTTTCCGATTATTAGGCCTACTATTACGAGTCTGTGTTTTTTCGGCCTAGCGCTCGATTGACGCGAATATTTTGCCCAAATGTGGAATGGAATGCGGCCATCGTTTTTTAGCGGTCAGCCAATGCGAGTGCGGCGAAAAATTCAGTTTCGGAACGAGCTGACCAATGGGCGAACGCCGATCGCGGGACTCCCTAGGTGGCGCTGACGGGTCGTAACCTTGGGTGGGATGCGAAAGGAATGTCGAGTATGGAGGCCCCCTCCTCCCCCTTTATGGGTGGCCCCCGGCGCCCCCTTAGCCTCAAAACGTGCCGACGAAGAAGTTCTCTGATAATCGCCGGGCCCTCAGTTTTTTCCCCCCTCCGTTAAAAAATGTGGGTTTGCCCGAGGGGACGTGAGGGGGGACTTAGGGGGCTACGACTGCAAAAAATAAATCTGTACAGGGTGAGCGCTCAACGCGTCTACAAAACCGTTTTGCCGTTTGTCAAGAAGAACGACAACTTTCTCAGGTTTCTACGAACTCCGTAAATTCAGAAAATTTGCTTTCGCATAAACGCACCGGCCATCCCAGGTCCTCGAAATTTGGAAATGCATATTGAAATTTTCGTTAGAAAAGCTCGGGGAAACCTGCGAAACGGGCCCGCTTTTTTGCGTGCCATAACTATTAATAAGAACTGCGAACGGGCGTGGGTGAGACCACATTCCGCTTGACCATTTGGGTCGCCCAGCTGGACGATGTGGCGCAATTTTGCGATTGAGAAACTTATCGCCAAAAACTGTTCTTTTGGGAGCTAAATGGTCGCCTCCCAACTTCTTTCTGGGTTAATTCGTTCGCGTGTTTTACGGCCTGTTTAATTAATAATTCAAATGCAAGAAACGACACGGGTGGGCGGGGCCCGAGGGACTGGCCAGGCGCGACGTGACGTCCACTCCACTGGGGTAAAGCGAATTTCCCCCAAAAAATTCACTTTATTTTCCATACGAGATTAGTTATCTTCGTAGTACGCTCGAATCTCAAGATCCCCAATTCCCAAATGTTATCCGTGGCAACATTTGTTAGTTTTAAACCGTAGTTCGTATTATCCAGGGTGGCCACAGGTCAGGGGGAAATAAAGTGGGCAGGGAAATTTTCCCAAATGAAAGTAAAATGCTATCCCTGCACTCGGTCTGCTAACAGCTGCATCCCCAATCCTCTTCAGCCAGACTCGTAACAAAATCTAGTAGTGTTTTGCCAAGCTTCTCATTGCAATTGGTATTTTATTTTTCATCGTGACAAAAAAACTGATACGCATTAACGAGTAAGTTTTGGTCAGGGAATTTCGGATTTTCGTCAGGGTAATTGAAAATGTTGCGGCCACCCTGGGTTCGAACTACACTCGAATCTCGAGGGACTCGACGTCAACGTTTGTTATTTTTAAACCGTAGTTCGTATTATGGGAAGTCGGACAAAACAGTTTGGATGGAATTCTACCCCACGTTTAATTCGAAGGGGAAGATACATGTATGCTGCAGCTTTTTTCGGAAAATTCCCCGTCTTAGCGAATCTTTTTTTTTTCTTTATCTTGCTAAAGTTCGTTTTAACGTACTCCGCAAATTCATTCGTTTCAATCGAACAATTTAATTTCGGAATTCGTCTTAAACGAAGAACTTAACATTATTCGTAAATACCCTAGGAGGAGTGATGGAAATGAGTTCGCACTATGAGAAATTCGTATCAGCGCGACATTATTTACGGATGTTCCCATTTTTTTTCCCGTTGAAACTCTGTAGACTGGTTGTTGATGCACCTTTCTCTCGGAGCGCCACCTGTTTTCTGTTTCTCCCCTGTTCGTTGGTCCATTCGAGGTGCTCGGAGGGGAAATTTACACTTGACAAAAATGTCACCCCCCTCCTCCTTCAACAATAGCGGTGCCTTCCTCCCTTCTAAACCCTCCAACAGGTACATTTTTGAGTAGTGGCGACTAGAGAGCCCTCTTTTGGCGAAAGGCGGCTCTACCACGTGTCGGGTGAAATTTGGGAGGGTGAAAATAGGGTCATTTTTTTAATTCGAAAAAGATGGGCAGAACGGTGCGCCTTCTGGCGGCGTTGGTTTCGCGGTGAATGAAAAGCGAGGGCTTGCCATTGGTCCCCTCCGCTCCCCTCTTTTTGAACTTTTATCGCTTATGAATGAGGGTCGTTTTGCGTCTCCGTGACCCCTACTACCACCGAAGATGTACATGCAACCCGCCAAAATAGTCAGCTTGTTTTTCTTAACGAGAGGATGCAAAATGAAACCATTTTTTAAACTACGAATAAGGAGAAAATCGCGCGTCGTCCTGAGAATGTTTGCCTGACCTGGAAAACCTGGAAAATTCAGGGAACAAAGGTTTATTTTGAAAAAGTCAGGGAAGTTCAACGCAGTCATGGCGATCCAAAATTAATAGCCTACTTCTACAAGTTTAGCTCAGGGCCCATTTTCGGAGTAGAAATTAGCTAAAATTTTCCACATTTTCCGTGTATAAATTTACTTAATTTTCCACGTTTTCCGAGTAGAAATTTGCAGCATTTTCCACATTTTCCGAATACAAAATTTTCATACAATTGTCAATGTTGGATAATTTGTGAATTTGTCACGTTGTCATTCGTGACAAAGTTTTACTTCCCAGTTTTATCGTCAAAATGGCTTTCCAAAATTGTAACATTAAAAAAAATCATGTTTAATTGATTCCGACCAATCGGGGCCTATTATAGACGTTATCATTCACGGGGGTCCCGTCGAAGACTGCGACACTAACGCCATCTACTCCGCAAAGGTGTCGCTAACTCGTTTAAGAGAATTGATCCTAACGCCTCCTGGCGGCCAAAATGCGAACAGGTTGACCAAATTTCAAGTTTTTGCACGGCGCGTGACCATAAATTCTGGTCCGGGGGGAAAAATTCTCGGAATGTGACAATGCGTTTGCGTGCCTCCCTAACCACACCTGAGCGGAGATCATCTGAACGTACGTCCAGTTGGTCATCTGTCCAGTTTTTTTTGTTTGTTTTGGAGGGGGGGATAATCCGGCGCTGGTCAGTCGCGCTTAAAATGTGCCAACGACTTCGGTGGAAATCTCAATGGGAGGGGGAAGAAGAAATTCCTCGACAAATTCTCGGAATTGGTCATCCGGTGGCCACCTTCGTGTCCCCTTCTTCTTAATACCCTGAAATGTTTAGCGTCACATCGATGCTGAGCAGGCCTCTGAAAAGAAATGATCCCTCCCGTGAATACCAACATAAAAAAATGTGAAGGTGCGTTTCGCGGATAATTTCCCCCTTCGCATTCCTTTCATTCAAAATTTAAAATTTTAATTTATTCCGAGAAAGGGAAAGTACTTTCGTCGACGAATGAATTCATTGAAAGAAATTTCGCGGCGGCCATCTTGAATCATCGGTGAGCGTGTTTCCGAAGACGTTTTACGGAGCCATTGATTTTATTTTTCGTGTAAAATATAAATTGGGGAGCAACATTTTCCCGTTGCAGGTATTTTTCTTTATTGCTCCCTCGGAGGGTGCGACAGGATGGAATGGCCTTAAATGAGCGTGAGAAAAAGATAAGCGGCGTCGCGCGGAATTTGGCCAAATCTCAATTTTATATTTTTTTTAAATGTAAAAGGGATTTAATTTTCCATTTAATTTTTTTGTTAATCTCCGCGCACCCCTCGCGAGGGGGCGGATGCGCGGTGTAAAATCTGTCAAGCAGCGCCATCTTGTCAGCTTCATCGACGATTCGGAGGAGCCGATTAAAAGCCGATCGAGTGACGAATTAACCTTGGACCCGACCGAGTTTACTGCACTATTTATGAGTTTTCATTTTGAAGGTTGGGAAGAAAAATAAGGAGCGTTTGCTGCGGAAAGAGGAAACGATACGCCAACGCCATCTAGGGGCGCACGTCCGTGTAGCACGATGGGCATCGTGCAACGCTGCTCGCGAAGACGAATTCTAATACAGTCGTTTCCTCTCTGGAATTGGGACGGTGAGGAATGTCCCCTCCTTGGCTCTGCATCAGCGTAGAATCCAAGTTCGGCCCAAAGCTGGACCCAGTTCCAGAATTACTGGAAGGATGTCACGTCCCTCTGGCAGATTTACTAGCTAGGTTTTGGAATTCTGGGGAAGGCAATCGGTACACAACCCCACTAGTGACACTGTCTTACCGTGTCACGGATATCCGCAGGGTGGCACACTAGTTGGATACAATTCCAGAAAACTGGACAGCCGTACCACTCGAAGGATTAGTGCCTTTTGGAACACCTGCAGGGTTCATCCAGACCTGGAAAAGTCAGGGAAATTCAACGCAGTTGTGCCGATCCAAAATTAATACTTCTACAAGGGCCCATTTTCCGAGTAGAAATTTGCAAAACTTAACGTTTTTCGAGTACAAATTAGCAAAATTTTCCACGTTTTTCGTGTACAAATTTTCAAAAAATCTCTAGATTTTCCGATTACACATTTTCCGAGGCCAAAATTTCCCACTTTTTCCGAGCACTAATCTGTAACATTTTCGATCTAAAAAAATTTGTATACAAATTTCTATGTTAATTTCAAAATTGTCGATAGTAAATTTTAAAAAAATATATATATATATTTTCCAGTCAATTTTGGAACCTGCCAAAAGTCAGGGAAGTTGAAAATGAAATTTCTGGGGGAACCCTGACCTGACACAGGGTATCGGTTGCTCGCAGATTGGCACATTGGCTAGATATGTAGCCCTCCTTTAGAAACGAGTAAAAGCGTCCAACTATAAACTATCCATATGGTCGTCGTGACTCGGGCGTATCGGTCCGACCGAATTGGAACGTTCGCACCCTGCCGAGGGCCAATTTGAACGCGTCGCCCCTTCCCTTCATCTATTCTTAGATCAGCACCACCCAACGGCGTTATCTCGAAACGCGTTTTGTCCAAATATATTTCCAGGAACGAAAGTTTACGTTAAAAATCTAGTATACACACCGGAAACGGGGAGTGGCGCCGATTGCGGGGGCGGACGGACGCGAGCAGCTGGTTCCCAAAAATTCATTATAAATGCGTACGTTGGCCCCCGTCAATGAGTCTCTCTAGAGTAAGCTGCTTTTTTTTCTACATTATATAAGTAACCGTTTTGGTCAATTTTGGGCAATGCCTCTCCTCCTCCTTTTATTCGCCCCGATGAATGAATTTTGTAACAGCATAAAAAGAGGGCGAGGCCGAACTGATGAATGAATAAAACTAACCTAAAAAAATGGACAGAAAAATAAAATAATGCCGTTCGCAACACGTCGAAGGGGAACAACGACGGTCGCGAACGTCTAGTCGGTTGGTTTTTTTTTCCTGAGAAAAATCCTATTTTGGGAATGGAAACGGATATGCAAATTAGCCGGTTTAACCTCGATACGCTCGCGACGTACGTTTTAATGCGTGAACTTATTTCTGTTTTCGTGCCTCCTCAAAACCACCAATTACGACGACGCTGGAATGTGGGCTAGCTGCGTGCTCACGCACCGTATACCTGCAATGGTAAAAATTGTGTAAAGCTCCTCCCGTTGCGACCCAGCAAATCGAAACGGTAGAAACTCGTTAAACACAACCGAGTTTAGGCCAATTTTCGACAGTACGAACTCGTTTCCAGTCTCCTTTCTAGACTAGTAGTCACAGTGACACGTACGACGCTTAACTCAATTGCCGCTCGCAGCGCCAATCGGTAGCAGTGATGCGCAATAGCGTAGTCGGCATACTGGCCGAGTGAGGTAGCTTAGAGGTTAGCGTTCTCGTCTCACATTCGGTATACCCAGGTTCGATTCCCGGGTCGGCTATCCTCGATTGTGGCTTTTCATGGTTTCCCACAATTTCCGAAGAAGTATTGCGGTGGTATCGAGGTATTGAAGTAGGAGTCGGGAATGAGTCCCTGCTCGGGGGGTCCGTCTCAAAGGACTAAGCTACGGTAATCCAATCCGCCTAGTGACATGTAGTAAAAAAGAGGCCATCAGGAGCGAATACATACTGTATACTGTATGTATATGATAATTCCAAAGGTAGCGATCTGCTGTTTCAGGCCAGAGCGGGGTCGGGGTCTCCAGAGTCGAGATGCAAGGACAAGACGTTGGAATGGGGACTGGCAGGAATGTTAAACACTAGTGACATGGTGGCAGCTCCATCAAGCGTCTTAACCCGAACACGGGTAGTCCCAGAGTGGCACATGGGTCCACACTGGCTAATTATACAGTCCTCCGTTTGAAAGGAGTAAAAACGATAACTAACCCGAATTACCTAGTGACATGGGGGCAGCTCTTCCGAGTATCACAACCCGAACTTACCATCAATATACGTGTATCACGATACGAACTTGGTATTAACGCATCAATCCCAAATTGCTTTTGAAGAATTGTGAGGAATGAAATGAAAACTTAACCCGTTTATTATAATGGGGGTATACTCGAACAAAGCTTTACGAAGCGAGTACGAGCTATAGCGCTAATTGATTTTAAATATCAATCAGGGCGTCGATTTTGCACACTTGACTCGGCCATGCTTTAATCCAAAGTGTATCCCTAACTATACCTAAGTATTTGCTACAGGTGGTCATTGGCTACAGCTTTCTCGAAATGCGAGATAAATAGCGATTCGACACTTTCTTCGTGTACATGTACGTGTATTTACTTTTCGAACGATAGCGATTTAAATTAATCGGAGGTTTGGTGCAATCGGTCATCGGCGTGAAATCTATAAATAAACCAATGAGGAAGTGACCCCGGTATGTTGTCTTTACCGAAATGCCACCGCTCGCGCAGGTGCGATGTGTTATTATTATTATTATTATTACTTTGTTGTTGGTTAGCGCATTCCTTTCACGAAATAACGCTGACTAACGAAAACACATCAGTCGAGGTCATGGACTGGCGGAGACTTTCGGAAACATTGTACGCCTCGCTTCCGAATCATATTGCGTAACGTCTGCAGTAGCTCCTCGTGAAAAAACGCCAGCGCCATCTATGCTTCTGGATAGTAAAGGATAATAACGACCAGGTTCGGTATGTCATAACATGTTCTAAGGAACGTGTTGTAGATCAGCGTTTCTCGGATTCGTATACTGTATGATGTCACACCAAAATCTCGCGTGGTTGTTACATCTACCAGGGGTCCAGGGTACCCCCAAGACCTGGAAAAGTCAGGGAAATCAACGTATTAATGATGTCAAAATCCAAAATTAACGCTTCCACGTGGTTCAAAGTTTTCCCGGTACAAATTTTCAATAATTTCACGGGACAAATTTGTAAAATTCTCGACAGTTTTCTGTCGCAAATTTGCCCAATTTCCCAACTGTTTTCGAGTACAGATTTGCAAAATTCTCAACCTGTTCAGAGTTAGTACTGATTGACATATATTCCAAAATCTACTCACGTCAATTTTCCAAAATTAGCATTACGAATTTTGATACTAATTTTGGGAACAGCGTGTTGAATTTATAAACTCGCGCGTTGCACTGCTGGGGAAACACGGCCTAATTACGTCACCGATCCATCAGAAACCGGAAATCGACATCGAAATAACGTACGCAGATACATTAAAATGGAGATTGGAACGAGTTTATATATTTTTAAAAAAAATGGCGGCGTGTTAGAAAACTTTCCATTGTATTATGCGAAAGCCCAACAATTTTTGGCACTTTATGTCCCTCAAAATGATAGACTGGCTCGGCAACGGTCCTTTCTTCGAGGGGCCAATTCCGGTCTCCCTTTTTTGAAGCTCGAACACCTGATGCGAGCGGCCGCCCCTCGAGGCCATTCAACGGGGCCCCGTACTTTAGGGGGACAAGAAATTCTCGGAAAAAAATGTTAGAAATCGGGGTGGGGCAAAGACGTCGAATGAAGAGCTAGGGGGGAAAAAATGAAGGGATGACCGTTGAACTAAGCCTAGGGGAGATTATAATAAGGGGGCATTGGGAACGAACATCTTAAAAGAGGACGTAGAGGGCGCCACGTTGTGGTGTGTTCGAAAGATCGGTACATGTAATTCGAACTTAATTACCCCTTTACTAATTACATTCCGAAACGAAGTAATTGTGTCAATTACTTCAAATTAACACGTTTGAAACCATCGAGGGTATAAAATACGCGTTTAAAGTTTGTAAATTTTAAGGCTTTCCATCGACTTTATATTTCGCGAAACTCATACGTTAGAGGTACTCGGACAGCTTATCAGCGCTTCTCGTAAGCTCAGCCTGGCTCGGCTAAGCTCTCTTCGTGCGCGCCCTCATTTAAAACGCATGCCGCATTCTTATCCCGCTCGGTGGCGCTAGTGTACGCTCCTGCAATAAGCATTCTGCGTGGTCTTACCCTACTACTCGCTGCTGTACAGTATGTTATTATCCCGTAGCTTTCTGTCGTTCCTCGGGCCTAACAGCTACTCGAGATGTGCGTGAGAGAATTTGAAGCATTTTCAGAAGTTTGTTTATGACGACCTTGTTTGCGTCGGTAAATACGAGTATCTCCGCCTCCCTCCTTCGAAAAATACCAAATAACGCGAACACAAAAAAACTTTTTTTTATGATGAAAACAAGTTTTTCCGACGGGAATCGGCTGACTTTTTCGCATTCTTGATCCTTAGCTGAGACAATTAACAGAGCGTTAAAGATAACGTCAGATTGCGCCGAAAGTGTCAGCCAGGTGCTAGGAGGTGGTCGCGTAATACGCATTTATCCGACGACGATAAAAAAGTAACAAATCTACGTCCAAGCTACGGTATAACCTGGAAAAGTGACCACATTTTAGTGATGAGTCACGTTACATCTTGCTTTAACCTTTGGACATGATGATTCTGTACTTTTTTGGTTTTGTGGTTTTTCACTACGTGTATTACAGTCTACATGTTCATTATTTTAATTCAATTCTGGCATTCTTTGTATAGTGACCACCTGTGTACATTGACCAACATGGCATTTTTTCTTTTTTTTTGGTGGTCACTCTTGACAGGTTTTATTGTATATGGAAAATAATTCTTTCCTTCAAATTACGCTTCGTACTAAGCGAATCGATTCTAACAGCGCCATCTGTGGTTACTGGTGGCAAAGGTGTTAACGGAGTCGAAAGCAAACATTTATTAGGAAAAAAAAAAACCAGCTTCGTAATCGGAGACATGACACGGACGAGTGATCGAACTGGCAAAAAAAATATATATATATAAAGTTTCGCCGCAATTTGAGCTTAAACACGCTCGGTTCGAGGGGCGGCCATCTTTAAATGGCGGCCAATTACACGAGCCGGCCACCGTATCACGCATCCCTCCTAGACTGTGAAAACGTTACACACTCCACTAAGTCCCATTATTTAGACAGAAAATGAATGGCCCATTTCGAGCGTGAAACATTCTTCGAGCACCCCTTTTAACCCCCCTCCAAAAATCCAGAAATTCCGCGCTCGCCGCCAGGGGGTACTCCGTTCAGAGGGTGTCGAGGTTGGAAAAGGGCCATCACCGAGAAGAAACCCGATTCACCCTCCCCCTGCACTCTACACTCGACTCCCCTTAAGGCCCCCTCGCGCCCAATTTTTTAACTAAAACGTGTTCACCTGACGGTTGGCCCACCTGAGAATTACGCGCCTTCAAAAGACGCCGCCTGTTAGCGGAGTAAAAGGTAGTTCAACAACCCAAGGGGGTAAAACATAAAAAAAAGATAAGAGAGGGAGGGGGGAAGAAAAAACACCACCCTGGTTAGCGGCACAGGTGGATGCGACCACGACGACAGAGCCACCTAGCGCCAAATGACGCCGAAATTCCAAGCTCGGATACCCGAAGCGTGGCACCTAACTCGTAACTGCAACTGGCCGTGTTTGACGAAATGGAACACTTGTTGTTCTGTTTTTGCGACAAAATAGATGCTTTTAAACATTTCTCCAAATTTGGGAGTAATTTGCAAATGTCGTTAGAAAAATAACTGCTACGTTCATTTAGTAACGAAATTTGTGCCAACTGCTTCTTTTAAGTTTAGAAGATTTACAAGATCAAACGAGGTACTGTGACCAAAGAAGTCGGCCACAGTCAATTTTTTTTTTTGTTCCATGGCCATGCTCGTTTCCGATTCAGATAGGTCGCCAGCAAAATTATTGCTCGCAATAAATTTCAGGATATAAATCGTCTTTGATTTTAAGCCGGTCATACACGAGGCAAATTATTTCGGGAAACAAAAAATAAAAATTGCGAGAAAGTTATTTCACCTGA
>JAQGBX010001312.1:0-25847 GCA_034698745.1 Megaphyllum sjaelandicum | reverse complement strand
TGGAAAATTTTCAACAAATTTAAGAGGTTAAATTTGGAAAATTTTCAACAAATTTAAGAGGTTAAATTTGGAAAATTTTCAACAAATTTAAGAGGTTAAATTTGGAAAATTTTCAACAAATTTAAGAGGTTAAATTTGGAAAATTGTCAACAAATTTAAGAGGTGAAATTTAGAAAATTTTCAACAAATTTAAGACGTTAAATTTGGAAAATTTTCAACAAATTTAAGACGTTAAATTTGGAAAATTTTCAACAAATTTAAGAGGTGAAATTCGAAAAATTCAGAACAAATTTAAGAGAGGAAATTCGTAAAATTCTCGACATTTTGTGAATACAAATTTGTTCCCGCAAATCTTGCAAAATATTCTACATTTTTCTATTTTGTAAAATGTTATGTTCCTTAATTTTGTAAAATTAATACATGTAAATATTTTTCTATGTTACGTTCGTAAAATGTTCAAAATTTTGCAAAGTTTTCCTACGTTAATTTTTGTAAAATTTTCCAAACTTTCCCTGCCTTAATTTCATACAATTTTCCAAACTTTTCCTATACGTTAATTGTGAAACTTGTTCCAAACTTTCCCTACGTTAATTTGGAAAATTTTCCCAATGCTTTCCTACTTTAATTTTGTAAAAGTATCAAACTATTTTTCTATTTTACTTTTGTAAAATTTTCCAAACTTTCCTACCTTCTACGTTTATTTTGTAAATGAATTTGCTTATATTGATTATGTAAAATTTTCTAAACTGAAAAAGCGTTGGTTGGAACTCGCTGAAAGGCGATCATAATAGACTGTAACCTTGAAAGATATTTTTTTATCCTCCGCCATTTTTAAATGATCCAGCGTGCACACGTGACCTTCCATCGACCACATGGCGTTGGCCCCTGATGGGCACGCGCCGTGTGCCAGCTGGAACGGAAGCTTAGCTAGCCCCTTAATTAAGCTCGCTAATTAGTACCTCATTAATTTGTTTTTTTAAATTTACTTTCGCAGGTTCCTTGGGCACGTCGGTGTTTGACACGGACGTTTATTTGGTGGGCGCCTCGGGTGGCGTCTACGCCTTGCTCGCCGCCCATTTAGCCAACATTTTGCTGGTAAAAATATTACAAAAAATTACGTAAAAAAGTACGAGAAATAGGATTTTGTAATTCAGAAGTTCTGTTTTTTGCCTTCAGAATTACAATCAAATGGAATTTGGTCTGGTCAGGCTGATGGGGATAATCGTAGTGGGTAAGTAGGCGATGGGAACAATATTTTGCTCCTTGATTTTTGGGAATTTTTTTTCAGAAATAAAATATTGTATTTTTTTTTTTCGGATAGAATGAGAAGTTATTAGGAATCATACGGTGGTCAAATTTCCCACATTGAATCAAAATGCACTCGAAAATTTGAATAGATTGAATTTATTGTATTCATGATTGTGGTTTCCCCCATAAAAATCGACATAGTTGTCCCGAGACCTGAAAAACATGGAAAAGTAAGGGAACTTGAAAAACGATGTCCGGAAAAGTCAGGGAACTTGAAAATGGCTGGAAAAGTCAGGGTAGAATGACTTTTTTGAAAAAAAATTCAGGGAAAGTCAACGTGTTCGTGACGAACACGTCCAAAATTCACGGTCCAAAATTATTGCTTCTACATGTTTAGCTCAAAGCTCATTTTCCGAGTGCAAATTTGCAAGATTTTCCACGTTTTATGAGTACAAATTTGTAAAATTGTCCACGTTTTCCGTGGACAAAATTGCAAAATGTCCTACGTTTTCCGAGGACAAAATTGTACATTTTCCACGTTGTTCGAGTACGAATTTTCAAAACTTTCTACATATTAGCAACACAAAATTGTAAAATTTTAAAAAAAAATTAATGCAAATTCTTACAAATTTTCCATGTTAATTTTACAAATTGTTGTTAGTAAATTTTGCAAAATATTTTCCTTTTTCGATTTTGGAAAATATGCCAATTTTTGACTGATCGTCATTGGTCAGGGAATTTTTTTTTTAATTCTGGAAAAGTCAGAGAGGTTGAAAATTAAATTTCTGGGGAACCCTGTGTTTTCTAGTTTTGGAGTTTGTGGTTTATAATTTTGGAGTTTTCAGTTGTTTGCGAATCTCCTTAAAATGTCCGATTATTTGTCCAAATATGCTCGATTAAATGTCCGATTACACTTCCTTTACACTTCTGATGGTGACGTCATAATTTCATTACAAATGGGTGGTGACGTCATAATTTCATTACAAATGGGTGATGACGTCATAATTTCATTAAAATTGAATGATGACGTCGTAATTGAATTGAATTTCATTAAACTTGGATGATGTTATAATTTCATTACAATTGGATGAAGTCGTCATTCGTTATTCGATGTGGGCAGTGGCATGCTTTAGAGTATTGAGTTGAATCGAATTGAATGTCCATGTTTTGAACTCTGTTCCTCGTTCGTTGCAGCGAGCGCCGACGTCGGTTTCGCCGTCTACGACCGCTACGCCGCCGAGGTGGCCGGCCAGCCCGTGAGCTACGTGGCCCATCTGACCGGCGCCCTGGCCGGACTGACAATCGGCCTTCTGGTGCTGAAGAACTTTGAGCAGAAGCTTCACGAGCAGCTCATGTGGTGGGTGGCGCTGGGCGTCTACGCCGCCTGCACCATGTTCGCGATCCTCTTCAACGTGTTCAACTATTGACTCTGGATCTCTCTCGATCCTCTCGTGACTCTGTGGATCTTTGGATCCTCATTTGACTCCGTGCCTTCTTTTTGCCGAGGATCGAATTAAGTGGCTCCGAAGATGGACCCCTCGGCCTTCGATATGGTTTCCAGAATCCTCGATTTTCCACCCACCCCCGTAATTTATTATAGCTGGACAGTGGTCGGCGAGGCCCGGGGTCTCTCTCGGACAGGAGCGACTTCATATCACCCGAGTGCCGGATCCTCAGAAAGAGCTGAAAGAGCTTCGCATTTCCGGAGAAATACAATAACAGGTTTTATAATTGTTCAGATTTTTGTCTGAAATTCGCGAAAAATAACTGATTGGGAATGTTCCAGAAATTTAAAGATTTGAGGAACTTGTGGTCCATCCATTTTTGAGACAATCGTAGAGAAGAATCGTAGAAGTTTTTAGGAGTTATTTGCGCGAAACCATCGCAATCTGGCCGAATGGGTGTCCAAAGATGAATGCGCTTCACACCCCCCTCCACAACACATCCTAAAGCAGGCAAACTCCCAGGTCCCAGGCAAACATTTTTAAAAAACTTTAAAGTTTTGCTAATAAAGGGCAAATTTGGGAGATTTTCCACGTTTTCCTAAGGCAAATGTGCACAATTTTCGACGGTTCTCGAGCGGAATTTTGCGAAATTTTGAATCTTTTCGTAGTACAAATTTGCAAGATTTCCAAGCACAAATTTTCAAACAGATTCCGAAGGACAAATTTGCTAAACCTTGATGATTTTTTGAATACAAATTCGTAAAATGTTCATGCTTATTTTGCAAAATTTTTAAACAGATTCCGAAAGGAAAGAACAAATTTGGGAAACCTCGAATATTTTTCAAATACAAATTTTGCGAAATGTTCTACATTTTTTCCACGGTTGTTTCGTGAAATTTTTTAAAAATTTGCTACGTTTATTTTGAAGATTTTTCAAAATTGCGCAATTTGCTTTTTTTTATGTTCATTTTTAGACACCCCGTTTTGCCAAAAGATTGCTCAGCATGTCCAAAGATGGAAAAACGCCCAAAACATCACGTTTGTGGTTCAGTTCAGTTGATTTTAAGATCATCTCGGAGATTTCTCGATGACTTTGACCACAACCGTGTCCAAAATGCCAAGATGAACGATTAAATACCCAACCCTGCAGAGTGGAGCCATCTGGTGGCCAGTGGGGCACTCTGGTTTTTTAGACCTTCCTTTATCTCTTTCCCGTCCCCCCCCTTTGGGGGATGCAAACTTGGGGACTACCTTGTATCTCTCAGGTTCTTTTATACATTTTATTTCTCTCAGGATAAGAGTATTATTTATGAAAATTATTTATGCGGCGCCCCTGGGGCCCGACCCTCCGAAGAAAAAAAAACTACTGACTTTCCAGAAGAGTTCATTTCCAGGTAGCCAGAGTGCAGTTTTTTGTGCTATATTATTACGAATTAATAATGAATGTGAAAATGCGCCGTTTCCATGATTTGCATTAAATCGCTTTTTTATAGAGTTTCGTTTCAACGAGTGCTTTAGATGCGAAGACTAGCCGAAAAGGACATCTTTTAACATTTTTAAAAGATCTTCTATCGCAGGGTTCTCCCAGACCTGGAAAAGTCAGGGAACTTGAAAATGTTCTGAAAAGTCAGGGAAGAATGACTTATGTTGTCACGATCCAAACTTAATTCATCTATGTGGTTAGGACGTATTTAGAAAAAATTTAACCTATTTCAAGGATAAATTTACAATATTTTTAACAATTTTCGATCTTTTCCCTAGACAAATTGGCAACTTTTTTCCACGGTGTTTCAACAGTTCTCGAGAACAAATTTGCATATTTTTCAACAGCGTCTGATGACAAACTTGAAAAATTTTCCATGTTATCCGAGCACAAATTTACAACATTGTATTTTGCAAAATGTCAATTTTTGACATTATCATTGGTCAGGGACATTTTTTTAAAACCTGGAAAAGTCAGGGGACTTCAAAATGTCTGGAAAGGTCAGGGAAGAATGGCTTATTTTGAAAAAGTCAGGAAAATTCAACATAGTCATGGTTGTTGCGATCCAAAATTAATGCTTCTATATGGCTATATCTCAGGGCTCATTTTTTGAATAGAAATTTGCAAAATTTCCACGTTTTCCGAGTACAAATTTGCAAAATTTCCCATGTTGAAAATGTTCCGAAAAGTGAGGGAAATTCGAGGCATTAATGTTGTCACGATCCAAAATTGATACTTCTACGTGGTAATATTTTCCAATCATTTCAAAGGACAATTTTGAAAAAAAAAAATTGCACATTTACCGAAAACAAACTTGCAAAGTTTTCCACGTTTTCGAGTACAAATTTCGGCATAAATTTAAAAAATTTACCCAGGACACAATTGAACAATTTTTTTAGGATAAATTTGGAAAATGCTGCATTATTTCCCAGGACATTTACAAAATTTGTAACACATTCCGAGGACAAATTTGTAAAACTGTCCACGTTTTTCGAGGATAAATTTGCAAAACTTGAATAACTTACTGAGAACAAACACATTTAAAAAATGTTCAACTTTTTTGAGGATAAATTTGCTCAATTCTTATAAACAGTTTTCCAAGAGAAACTCTTTCGTAATGCAATTTTTTAAAATTAAAAACAGTTTTCGTGTACGTGTTTGAAAACTTTTTCAACATTGGCATGTGTCAATGTTGTTGTTGGTTAGGGAAATTGTTTAAAAAAAACCTGGAAAAGTCGGTGTTAATGTTGTCGCAATCCAAATTTATGATCAGGGCCTATTTGAAAAATGTTCCAAATTTCCAACATTTTCCAAGAACATGTTTACAAGTTTTTAACCTATTCCGAGGATAAATTTCCAAAATCTTCAACAATTACCCAGAACAAATTTGATACATTTTCGATCTTATCCAAAGACAAACTTGCAAAATTTTCCACGTTTTCAGAGTACAAATTTGCTAAAATTTTTCACGTTTTCTAAGGACTGATTTCCAAATTTTTCAACAGTTTATGAGGACAGATATAAATTTATAAATTTGTAAAATTTTAAAACTTGCTGATGCTATTTTTTTTAAATTTTCAAACTTTTTTTATGCTATTTTTGTAAAAGTTTCATAATTTTCCTACGTTAATTTTGACCGTTTTTTTAAAAACTGTCTTTAGAAAACATTTTGAAAATTGAATGTTATCATCTGTAGATTTTGCACAATCATGGATAATCTTGGCATATGACAATTTTGAAATTGTTATTGGTCAGGGAAATTTGAATATGACTTAATGTCTTTTCATGGGGATCCCTGTATTGGCATTTCTCAAACCCAATTTCCACAAATGTTTCCTGAAAAAAGAGGTTGCGGAATAAAAATCTATCCTTCACCTTTTTTTATACAGATATCCATAAACAACCTTTTTTTAATCAAATTAATTCACGGAAAAATACTTACTTTTGGCAATTACAATTATCGTTAACATTCATGAATGCAATTTTCCAAATGTGAAACAAAGTTTTAAAAAAAAAATTCAAAGTAGGAATGACGAGTTAAAAATAAGTCGTCCCTAAAATAACCAAAAATTTACAAATAAAAAGTCCATGCTTCCAACAAGAAACTCCTTTAGAAGATAGCAACACTGCGCCTTCCAACTATTAAAAAAAATTTACATGGTCGATGAAATGACGAGATTTAATCCTACGTTTCGTATAAAAATTCCAGGAAGTGCCACTTTAAATGGTTGCCACTTGTGCTCAGAAGAAGAAAGGTGCCCTAAATCGTCTCCGAGCACGTTTCAAGTTGGGACGAAGTGCTCCAAGACGCTGAGGACATCAGAAATTGTGCCGGTGGCTTGTAGTTTTGCATGCTGCAGCAACATGGTTCCTTGCTTGCTGTTTTTCAAGAACACGAATGCCCTGAAATGGACCAAAACGCATAGGGACATCTCGTAAGTTATCAGCTTCCATCTTTTTTAAGGGTCCCAAAGAAGCGTACCTGTACAAGGCATAGTAATCCGTCTCAGCATCGGTCAACAGCCGCTTGAACGTGTTCATGCTCTGGACAGTCTGAAATCGGTGAATGTAGTGTAACGTTCACGTCTTTTTAAGCAAAGTTCATCAGGTTCCCTCAGAAATTTCATATTCAACTTCCCTGATTTTTCCAGGTTTTTAAACAATTTTTTCTGACAGATGACCATGTCAAAATTGACATATGCCAAAATTAGCTAACATTTTGTAAAACCGCCGCAGGACAATAATAAATATTTTTAAAAATTTACTAATGACAAATTTTCAAAATTAAGATAGAAAAATGTACAAAATTAACATGAACAATTTTGAACATTTTACACTATTAGTATGACACATTTTTAAATTTTCCAATTTTGTATTATGAGAAAAAATGTTAAAAGCCTTTGCAATTTGTACTCGGGTAATGTTGAGAATTTTGCAAATTTAACCTCTAAATCTAGTTAAAATTTACATTTTTCTCCTCTGAAACTTTTTGAAAATTTTACAAATCTGCAATGGAAAACAGTTTTAAATTTTGAAAATGTGTATTACCAAAAGTGTTGAAAATTTTGCGAGTTAGTGTTCGAAAACTTTAAAATATTGCAAATTTATACTCAGAAAGAGAGGAGAATTTCTTGGAATCTCTTGAAAACTTTCCAAATTTTTTCTCGGAAAATCTTGACATTTTTATTAATCTGTCCTCGAAAATAGTTGAAAATTTTGCAGATTTTTTGCTTCTTAATCTTGCAAATTTCAATTACGAAAAGTTTTAAAATTTGGCAAATTTGTCCATTGAAATTATTGGATTTCCTTGACTTTTCCAGACATTTTCAAGTTCCCTAATTATTCCAAGTATGGGCAACCCTGATTCCCTTCTAACAAATTATCCACTTGCCATAAGCTTGAAATTTTCCATGACCCGTTTAAGAAACATGGGATTGTCCCTCTCGCCTTCCAACATCAGCTTGGCCCACTCTTTGCAGCATTGGTCACATTCTGGAAAAAAATAGTTTCAGAACTTTCTGTTAACGGCACGATGGCTCGGCTTCCTGACGTACCAACTCCCGTGAAGCTGTAGGTGCCATCTTCGTTGAATTTTAAGCGTGCCGTAGTCTTGGCTGTTTTTCCGCAGAACTTTTTAGAATCTGAATGCTCATGGCTAGATGCTCCGATCATTTCAGCAATGCCGCAACTTGAGATGAACCTGTGTGGAACAAATGCGGAAATCGAGAACTGGATCGGATCACGAAATCCTGGAGAAACATCTGGAAATTTTGAAAATTCACGGAGGTTGTATGATAACATTAATGAATTTTCTACGGAATTTCCAAGAATGTTTTTTAATGTAACAGGGTTTCCCCAGAAATTCCATATTCAACTTCCCTGACTTGTTAAGGTTTTTTAAAAACAAATTTCCTAACCAACGACACAATTGACTTATGGCCAATTGATATATCTATTGTGCAACATTTTCAGCATTTGAATTCTGAAAATTTTGAAAGTAGACAATGAAAAGGTTGAGAATTTGGCCAATTTGTCCTCGATTTATTTAAACTGTACTGTACCAAAATTTTCATACAATGTATTTGTATTATGAAAAGTTTGAAAATTATGCAAATTTATTTCGGAATAGGTTAAAATTTTTCATATTTGAGCTCAGAAACTGTTGAAAATTTTACAAATTTATCCTCTGAAATTGTTGAAAAATTTGCAATTTTGTACTGAAATTTTTTTTAAAAAGTTTGCAAATGGGCCCTGAGTTAACCACGTAATTATTTTGAATTATGGAAAAATCTTTGGAATATTTACCAAATTTTGGATTATGGTGACAACATTAATACGTTAAATTTCCCTGAATTTGTCAAAATAAGTCAATCTTCCTGGACTTTTCCAGGTTTTCCATGCCTGGAGGAACCTCGAGTTATCGAATTTCCTCGATCTTGCTCGATTCCGAATAAACCTACGAAAATGCTAGTGAATTTTGAGTCAACATCAAATCACTCGGCTATTTTATCAAAATTTTTGTTAATCTTCCAGGATTTCTTACCGGGTTTTTAACAAATGTCAAGTTTTACCTTAAAATGTCTACCCTCGTTTCGCCGCTACCACCCTCAATTTCCAGGCCACTGTTAGTAGATGACTAGATCGGAAATAAGATGATCAGAAAGTGATTTATTGGGTAATTAATGGAGCAGAATTAAGATTTTTAAAAAACTAAGATCGCCCAACCAAATAAAAAAGCGTCGCGACGTCCGACATCAGGATGCGAAGGCATCGGCACAAGTACTTCAGCGAGACGTAAAACCAATTTCCCAAATATTCGGACAGATCCGAGTTAATCTGCAAGGTGAAAATGTTAGAATTAATCCAAAATGGTCAACTGCGAGTAAAAAATATCCAAATTCTTAAAAGTACCTTCGTATCGGTATCCAAGAACGACAAAATATTTTTGCAGAACTCTTCGAGTTCCAAGCGAAAGGTGAAATAAGGCAAGTTAAGGACAATATTTTTTTGGTAAGGTTTGTCATCGGATTAGATAATTTGGTAGTTTTAAATGGATTTTTTAAGATTTTAAATGACTTTTGAAATTAATAAATAACTGCCGATTAACGAAGATTGATATACTTAGATCTTCAGTCTTATTTACAAATATTTAACGTAGCCTACTTATCCAATACTGAATCATCCTGTCTATGAAAGTATTTGCAACGGGGTTCCCCCAGAAATTTCCAACTTTCCTTTTGTTATCAGCTATTCAATGTTTTGCAAATTTTACTGTTGACAATGTTGAAAAATTTTAAAGATTAACAAAAAATTATAAAAATTAGCATAAAATTTTTTAAAAATTAAGAAATTTGTATTTGAAAAATGTAGTTTGAAAATTTTTACTCTGAAAAGGTTGATAATTTTGAAAATTTGTGTTCGGAGTCTCTTAAAATTTTGCAAATTTCAATAAGGGAACTGCCCTAAGAATCTGTTAAAAATCTATACTTGAAAACTGTTAATTTTGAAAATTTGTGCTCGGAAACCGATGAAAATTTTTTAAATTGGTACTGGAAAAGGTTGAAAAATCTTTTCAATTTGTTTTATGAAAAAATTTTAAATTTTACACAAATTTATCCTCTGAAATTTGTGGAAATGTTGCAAATTTGTACTGGAAAAATGTTAAAAATTTTGCAAATGGGTCCTGAGCTAACCACTTGGATCATTAATTTTGGATCGTGACAATATCAATACAGTGAATTTCCCTAACTTTTTTAAAACAAGTCATTCTTCCTTGACTTTTCCTGGTCTGGGGGAACCTTATGTTCGATTTTAAGAAATGTAGTTTCCATCCGAAACGATATTTTATTTACATTTTGAGGAATATTTAGGTGATTGATTCGCATAATTCATGGATATAATTCCAAGTTAACTTCGGAGCTGGTTAGAAAGCAGACCACGAATTTCTCGGTCAGGTCGAGATCGCCTTCGTCGCTGTCGCTGAAAGCAGCCATTATTGGCTTGACCATTTGGGCATAGTAGCAGATAGGAGTGTCCAAAGAGTCACTTAGGCGAAATTCCAAGGAACACAGACTTCCTTCACCCGAGCGTACGGTGCAAGTCTCCAGACGCCTGGTGATGAAGGGCCGGAACTTGGTTTCGCTTGCCACACTTAGATCCGTGCATTGGAGTTCCAAGTTTCTGAAACAGTAAACAACAAACTAAAGACGATATTGCAATTTTAACAAAGTAGAGAAATATTGAAATTTTAACAAACCAGAGACAATTTAAAAAAAATTTTCTTCAGAAAATATTGGAAGTTGTGCAAATTTTTTGTACTCCGAAAAGGCTGACAATTTAGGAAATTTGTACCGTGAAAAATGTTGAAAGTTTGTCGTCGGAAACTGTGGAAAATTTTGCAATTTCGTACTGGGAAAATTTTAAAAAGGGCTAAACACCAACGCCAGGGGATGTGTCAGCGTCACCTACCTGGGAATTATGCCTACGAAGGAGACATCCACCCCCAAGAGGGACCTTTAACGTGCTGAGTGCAAATGGGATCTGCACGGGATCTCGGTTTAAACTGTCATCCGAAAGAGCCGCCACTTAGAGAATTTTGCACATCCTCAAAATTCTCACTGACCTCGACCAGGGAGCGAACCCCGCTAGTTAGGATCGAGAGGCAAGCCCGTAAACCTCTTGACCATCATCGCCGGGTGTAGAAGCATTAATTTTTGGATCGAGACAGCTTTTAATACTTTGAATATCTCCGAGTTTCCCACACGTTTTCAACTTTTTTGACTTTTCCAGGTTTTCCAGACCTGGGGAAACCTGAGTAATTTTACAAATTTTCTGGTAAACTTGAATTTAAAATCTGGATTTTTATAACGTATCAATGGATAAGGCTAGCTCGAGTCTAGATATAGTTAAAAATAATATAACAAATTAATTAATTGGAGATAAAATATTTTCCGTGACAGAAATATCCTTATAATATTGAAGGAAATTCCTGTTGAATTTTTTTTCACAAAAAATTTTCGATTTTGGACTTTCAGGATTTCAGGATTAGAATTTTGGAAACGTCATCAATTGTATCAATGCCAATTATGACAACAACTCTGTATGACAACATTTTACACCAATATGAATTTTCAGGATGATGCACCCAGATATATCCTTATTTTTCTGATTTTTTTCTGGATTTTATAGAGTTGAAAAAACCACCATTGACTCACGTACGTCGGGCTCGAAGATGAAAGCGCATAGAGCGCGAAGTAATGCGGATATTCCGAACCCTGAATAGGGCGCCCGGCCTCAGTTTCCTGCAATATTTCGTCAGTCTCCATGTCTCTTACAAAATTGGTATCTTATTTTATCGATTTTCAAGTAATAACTTCACTATTTATCCACGAAAAAGGTAAACATGACATTTGTGGAGTTTCGAAGTCCGTTGCCGAAAGCGCCGTGGCGTAAAATCGCAACTGCCGCTGGCGTCGCTTCTACTTCTTTTTATTGGAATTGGAACGTGTTTTCGATAAATTCGCCTCAGATCAACATTAAAATTTGGCCGAAATGTCGGCGAATACTTCTCCTCCCGCCGGTGAGTTGTTCGCTTTTCAAGATATAGTTGCAGCCTGGCTGAAAGGCGTTCAATTTCTGAATTTCAAATGCGTTTTCGAGCCCAAATCGCCCTTGCCGTTCTCTAGCTGGGGCCTCTCCCGAAAGACGTAACCATGGTAGCCATGCCGGTTGTTGTTGCGTAACACCATTGTTTTGCCACCCTAAATGGGCCGAATAATAACATCTTCAACGTTGTTCCCATACCTGTAGCTCAATGAGTCGACATCGATGCTATACGCGCTAATTGCACATGTTGTTATGGGTAACATAAGACGTATAAGGTCATAGGTCGTACCTCCCTGCCATAAAACCACCTGTTGAGCGGGCCCGGTTATTATTAGAAACCCCTTTTCACTTATATCGCAGTACTGTATAGGACTATGTTTATACACTACATGCACAGGCATCCCCAGGGCCGTAGCAACTAGGCGCCTGATGGTGGGCTACACCTAGGCGCCAAAAAGTAAAAAAATATAAAATTTGTGAAAGAAATGGGCTATTTCTCGAAATTTAGACAAAATCGCGCTATTATTAGTTTATAGAGCCGGTGGCATATTGACAATGCCGAGATTATATGAAATAACATTTCAAACATGTCTCGAGGTAAATTTTACCAAATTTTCGACATTTTTTAAGTTTAATTTTTAAAAAATGTTAACATTTTCTCATTAGACAATTTTGCAAAAATTTTTTTTGCCTAATATCTAACGTTCGCTAGGTCAATTTCTGCAAAATTCTCAGTATTTTCCGCTCGTCTTCTTGTTTTTTTTTCTAAATTCTCAACTGGTCATCGGTAATATTAAATTTTCCTATGTCAATTTTTTTTGTGCAAAATTGAACATTTTTTTGTTAATTTTTTTCAAATTTTAACATTTTGTTGGTCAATTTTTGAAAAATTTATAAATTTTGTTGGTCAACTTTTGCATAATTTATACCTTTTTATTGGTCAATTTTTCAAACTTTTTTTACTGGCCAATTACTTTCCATTTTTAAGGTTGACAAATTTTTTTAAATAAAATGAAACTGGAAACTGATTTCCTATCGATATCAATACTCGGAGTTGTCATTTTTTGTTTATTACATAGTCATTTATTATTAATTTTTGATCGATTGAACCTTCCCTGGTGTTGTTGATGTTATCAGCCAGAAATGGGGTTGTCCGTTTGATGTCAAGTGCACCGATATGATCGGCAGCGGTCGATCAGATTAATTTAGGATCATCGCAGCCGCTCAACCTTCACAATTTTCAGATTTCGTCCTTGTGTAACATTGAAGAGGTTACCCCAATTTACCCCAAATCGACGAGCATTACTCCATTAATTGACCACTTTATTCGATTCCAGTATGATTGATTGGTATTATTGGGAAGAGTATTGATCCGAAACATTTGTTTTTTTTACGCAGCAGAGTAAAAGGGCATGCTCCCGTATTAGCGATTTGCATTATTTATTATCCAAATTGTTAAGCTGTATTACGAGGAGCGTTCGTTAAGTTTCCGCAATCATTAAAAAAAAAGAACGGCTTTATGGATTTTTATGAAATTCGGTAGAGAAATGCACGTAAATGCCATCTATTGTTAAAAAAATGTACATTTTGGGAGCGAGTGTGTGCTTCACTCAAAAAATGTTTAAGCCTCGGGTATTTTTTTGAGACACTCAACTTCCACTTCTCTAACCATCTTTCGCATTTTCGACGTCCATTTATCAACTGACCAATTCACGCGTAGACCGGACGTTACTCGGATCTTTAACTTAAACTTCTCGCGCGTTTCTGCGCCTGAAATGCCTTCAGAAGTTAAAAAAATACTCCATCTTTGGTTTTCTAATTTTAAGCAGGTGTTATTTTTTAAACGTGTTCTTTAATGTTGAAATATGCTTAGGAATGATGCGAGAATCTTTCCAACACATTTCATTGAATTCCATACAGGCAGGTTTTTTATTTAAAGAAATGATTGCGAATTATCGAACATCTCTCGTATATCAGAAAGCTATAATGACAAGTGAAGAAACATCAAAACAACTAAAATTTCTGTAAAATTATTTACATCTACACAAATTATGATGAAATATTCTTGTGAAGGTACATATACTTGATTTACAGATTTCATTTCGGAAGTCCTTGAGCAACATTTACGCCAATGTACGTGTCAGTTTAAACTGTCACATGTTGCATATTTGTTGTTGCGATATTAAGATACTGCTGTCATTGCATTAAAATTCTGTTTCCTGAAAGGAAATTCAAGAATCAAGGTCGTGCAGCAAACGTTGTGCATTTCTAATTATAGATGTTAGCTAATGAGCAAAACAAGAGCATTGTATTACCGATCGAACATTGATTTTTAACTAGATTAAGAACTTAATTTTAAGGACAAGTGCATAAAATAGGGTAAAACCCATATTCGAATTGTGCAGGAACGTCCTTTCCTCGTTGTAAATTTGAAGGGTTTTCTTAGACCTCCAAATTTCGGGGAATTTAAGAATGTTTGGAAAAGTCAGGGCAGATAAGATTGACTTATTTCGAAAGCGTCAGGAAAATTCGACGGATTAATGCTCAGGGTCCATTTGCAATCTTTCTAGCATTTTCCCGCTACAAATTTGCAGAATTTTCACTAATTTCAGATGTCAAATTTTCTAAAAATTGAAGTTTCCGAGGACAAATTTACAAACATGTGAACAATTTATGAGGACAAATTTTTCCAAATTTTTATCGTCTTTCGAAGACGAAATTGCGAAATTTTAAACTGCTTTTGAGGTCAAATTTGCACAATTTTAAGCAGTTTTCGAGGACAGATTTGTAAAATTTTCAACAGTTTCTGAGGACAAATTTTCAACATTTTAAAGCTTTCCAGGTCAAATTTGCTACAACAAAAATTAACAGCTTCCGGGTGCAAATTGGTAAAAATTTTCCACAACTTCCAAGGAAAAATTTGTAAATTAGCCAGTTTTCGAGGACAAAATTCTAAATTTTTAACAATTTCTCAGAAGAAATTTTGCCCAGTTTCTGTAAAAAAATTTGCACAACTGTTAAAGTTTGTCGAGTACAAATTTTCAACTTTTTTTACTTTTTCCGGATATAAATTTGTAAAAAAGTTGGAAATTTTTCTATGTTGATTTTGCAAAATCGTGAACCACATTGGCACAGTCAATTTCGACATTGTCATTAGTCAGAGAAAGTTGTTTAAAAACCTGAAAATGTAAGGAAAGTTTAAAATGGGTTATTTCTTGGGGTAACGCTGAATTTTAATTTTCTTTACAATTTTTTTATAAATAACATTTTCAAAAAATTAATTTACTGCGTATTTTTGATAATATTGATTTTTTGTTTAACTATTTCAGTTTCGCAAGACACGAAATCTGCCTCCAGCAACAGAACTGCTAGTGGAACATCTTCACCGACTAAGAATGCAAAATCTAGAGCGATGCCGTCGAAAACCCAGTCACCAAAGACCCCGAATTTAGTTACAGGTAAGGGGTTGATCGTCCTCCGCTCCCAATTATTCAGGTGGACTCAGGCGTACTCATGACTTAAATATACTTTTCTAGCTAAGAAAACTACGAGGGCTGCGCTGCAGAATAAATCGACGGAAGAGCTTTGCGGACAGATCCTCGAACTTAAGAAGGTGCTGGTTGGAACCGTTATGCTAGCGTGGTGAACCTTTTTGGTTGTGTTATCCTTGATTAATACGGACTTTTTGTAACTTCAAGGCGTTGTCAAGTGCTAATGATGAAAAAAGTAACTTGAAAGCCAAGCTGCATCGACTTGAAGAGGAGAGTAATAAAAAGGTATGACTAGTAAATTTTAATCGGCATTAAATCGTGCTCGTACGTCAAAGTGCTTTTTGTTAAACTGGGATTCGACTTATTCTTTAATTGATTTTTTTTAAATTTTAGTCTGAAATGGAAAAGAATTCTACAAATTCGGTAAGTACAGCGAATTTTCAATCTTTGGACTGCTTTTCCCCCGATGCTAATTATTGCCTGTTTTGTATGTGGAACAGCTGATGAATAATCTGAAAAGAAAAATCCAGAGATTGGAAAGCACTCTCAAGGATAAGGAAAGTGTAATAAAGTAAGCTAATTTATTGGTTTCCTGCTGTGAGTACAGTATATTATTTGTTAAGATAAATGTTGATAATGTCGTCACGATCCAATATTAATGCTTCTATGTAGTTAGCTTAGGGATCATTTGTAAACTTTTAAAATCTATTCAGAGGGCAAATTTGCAAGATTTTCTACAGTTTCCGAGAACAAATTGGCAAACATTTGAACAGTTTTAGGGGAAAAGTTTACAACATTTTTAATTTTCGGAGACCAAATTTTTCAGTGCAAATTTGCAAAATAAAATTGACTGTTTTCCGAGTGCGGATTTGTAAAACTTTCTACAATTTCTGAGAGAAATTTACAAAATTTTCAACAGATTCCGTGGAGAAATTCTCAAAATTCTCAACTTTTTTGAGTGGAAATTTGCGGAACTTTCGACATCTTCTGGATTTTAATTAGTAAAATTTTCAAGAAATATTTTTGGTAATTTTGTGAAATTTACAAAATATTGAATATTGTCTTGTGTGGATTTTGCAAACTTGTGAATAATGTTTGGCATATGGCAATTTTGGCATTGTCATAGTCAGGGAAGTTTGTTTAAAAACCTGGAAAAGTCAAGGAAGTTGAATATGAAATTTCTGGGTAAACCCTGTTAAATGGAGTAAACTGAATATGTTCAAATTATGTAGCATTATTTCATCCATACTACCGTTTTGCTTCTTTCTTGCGTAGGAAGCTGCAAAACGATGTGAAAACTGCAAAACAAAGTGCTGCAAAGCGAGCGCCGGAAACCCCTAACGAGGTTGGCCATCTTTCCCTATTTAAAATTTACCAAAATTTGCTGGCATGTAATAAATTTTTCAACCTAATATTTTCTCTTTAGATGCAGAATTCTGCCGGAAAGCGTCCTCTGGGGTCTCCCCAAGAAAGCACACGACCCACCCCCACCAAGTATGTGAACGCGGGCTCGAAAAAATCAAACTCTACTTACGGGCAATGTGGCTCAATCCACAATATATTTTTATCACCATTTAAGGAACCATGCGTCGCACGGGAGTCCCTTGGGTAGGCGAGCCACTCCGAGCAAGGGACGGGATCAGAACGCAGCCTCCGTTGAGGAAACCAAGCAGCTGAAGTGTTGGTTGAGGCGAGCGTTGGGCATCGAGCCAATCAGCGGTACGTTCCATGCTTGTTTCATTCATATTCTGATGCGCTTCAGAAAAGGATGCGATTAAAGGCCGTGTGATATTTGTTGATAATTTGAAAAAAAAACCAATTTGTGTTGTTTCATCCAAATGCAGAAAAATACGAAGAGATGAACAATTTGGAATTAATAGCGGAGATCCAGAAACTGACAGAGGTAAGTTTAAAACATTCCTTTGTCTGAGAAAGTCAGGGAAGAATGACTTATTTTAAAAAAGTCAGTGAAATATAACTGTATAAATTTAATGCTTCTACATAATTAGCTCAGGACCTGTTTCTTTTACGAGAACAGACTTGCAGAATTTATCACGTTTTCCGAGTACAGAATTTTAAAATTTTCAAGAGTTTCTCAGGTCGAATTTGCAAAATTTGAAAGCTTTTCGAATTACGAATTTGCAAAATTCCAACCTTTTCCAGCACAAATGTGCAAAAAAAAAGTCCGCGTTTTCAGAAGACAAATTCGCAAAATTGTCAGCAGTTTCAGATATTTTTCTCGTTTATTTCGAATAATTGTCTATGTTAATTTTGAAAATAATGAAAATTGTTCCATGTCGTTTTTGCAAAATCATGGATAACATTATTAATATGCAGTATGTTAATTTTTGACATTGTCTTGGTTCAAGGAAAGTCGGAGAAGATGAAATTTCTGAGATAATTCTGTTACAAACTAGGCATTGATAGATTAGATATATTTTAGGAAGAAAGTTGAAACTGACAAATCAAGGCCAATTATGCAGATTTTAAACCCATTTTAGTGGTTTGATGCACCAGCATAGCTCTTCAGCTGTGGAGATTTTTTTATGAAATTTGCATGAATTCAGCAACACACTTGCTTGTAATTGCAGGAATTAAAGTTGCATAAAAAATTAGATGAATTGGGTAGCTCGCAAGATCCTCCGTCAGATTGGAAGGTGAAGGAAATCGTAGCGGCTGAGAAGCTTGAAAAGCTTAAGACTGAGCTCATCAAGGTTAAGGAAGATCGTGTGGAATACTATTGTGCCATGGAGAACAAAGAGTGAGTGAAAGAGTAGCTCGACATGGATATATGTCAGTGTTTAGGATCATCTTCTCAAGTTCCTTGTCATTTCAGTGCCGAGTTAGCCAAATTGATGGAGGAACTGAAGAAGGTGCAGAAAGATCGGATTGATGGAAAGGAAAGGCCGGAACGGAATCGACCGGGTACCTTCGTGAGGAAGCCGAGCACGCAACCGGCGTCGGGTAATAAAGCCAACTCTGGAAAAGCGGCTGAACCTTCCAAGAGCACACCAGCACGGGGGACGCATCCTGTTAATCAGAAGTCCTCCGTGGGGAATGAAAGCCCGTCCAAGCATGCCGCGAATGGAAAGTCCAAGATGAATACAACGACCACCATAACTAAACAGGTAAGGATGATAATAATGTCCGATTAAATTTTATAAAAATGTTCGGTTAACTCTTCACAAAAAATGCCCGGTTTTATGTTAAAAAAATGTCCGATTAAATGTTAAAAAATATCTGTTAAAATGTTAAAAAAATTTCGAGTTAAAGCTTCAAAAAAATGTCCGGTTAGAATTTGAAAAAAAAATAATCAGCAAAAGATAATGTTCGGTTAAATCGTAAAAATAAATTTCCCGTTAAATCTTCGTAAACAAAATGTCCCGTTAAAACTTGAAAAAACAATGTCCAATCAGACAGGTAAGGATGTCCGATTAAATCTTCATAAAAATGTTCGGTTAACTCTTCACAAAAAATGTCCTATTAAATGTACAAAAAAATGTCTGGTTTTATGTTTAAAATAATGTCCAATTAAATGTTAAAAAAATATCCGATTAAATGTTAAAAAAAATGTCTGGTTAAATTTTCAAAACAATTTTCAAGTTAAATCTTCAAATTGCAACATGTCAAGTTAAAACTTAAAAAAAAAGATTTGGTTAAATTCAATGAAAAATGTCCGGTTTAAAAATGTCCGGTTTAAAAAAAATGTCCGATCTAATTTTCAAAAAATGTCCGACTTAAATCTTCAAAGAAATTTAAATTGAGCGTTCAAAAAAATGTCCGATTTAATCTTCAAAGAAATGTTCGATTAACTCTTCAAAAAAATTTCTATTAGATGTCTACAAACATTTTCCAATTAAATGTTCATTGCCAATATTTTTAAATCATTTGACTTCAGCATCTTTCGTTTTTATTTCAGACAGGCGGAATCACAAAATCAACAACCATCACCATAAAAAGGACTTCCCAGACCAAGCCGACTGCTCCCGAGGCTCCTGATTCTCCAGTTGCGGTTCCGAAAGTTGACGGACCGAAAGATGGCTCCATCGAAGTCAAGGGACGAGTCTGTGCGGAGGAAGTCGAAAGTTTCCGTGAGAATCTGGCAGCCAAGAAGATCCAGAAGACATGGAAGCAACACCAGACAAAGAATCAGGTAAAGACTGGTGCTAAAATGTTGTTTCGAAACGTACTAGGGAGTGAGATAACTGAAGTATTTGTAGGAGGAGGAGACCGAGCAGGTGCAGGAGATGACCGATCAGGTCAACGGAATCATTCAAGAAGACGTGCGCAATTTTCAGGAAAATCGGGCGGCCAAAGTCATCCAGAAGGGATGGAAGGAGAGCCGTGGGAAGATGTCGCCGGAAAAGGATCTAGATGAGGTACTGGAAGAAATTTGCAACTAACGCCTTACAAAAATCTATTACAGGGCTCTCCCAGACCTGGAAAAGTCAGGGAAGAATGACTTATTTTGAAAATGTCTTGGAAATTTAGCAAATTCATCTTGTCTTGATCCAAAATTAATGCTTCTACATGGTTTGCTCAAGGCCCATTTGCAAAATTTTCAAAACTCTCCCAGCACAAATTTGCAAAATTTTCAAATTTTTGGAGGATATATTTATAAAACTTTAAGCATTCGCAAAACGTTTAACATATCCTGAGGACACATTTTGAAAATTTTTCACGTTTTTCTGAAGTCAATATTGTCAACGTTTTCCAGAGCACAAATTTGCCAAATTTCATCGGTTTTCGTGGAAAGATTTTCAGTTTCCGAGGACAAATCTGCAACAATTTCAAACTTTTCGTAATGCAAATTTTCCAAGATTTCCAACACAGATTTTCAAAAAATGCAACCGTTTCCGAAGAGAAGCTTTCAAAATTTTTCGCCTTTTTTGAGGACAATTTTCCAAATTTTTTTACCTTTTTCGGAGACAAACTTGCAAAATTGTCGCCTTTTTCTTAATTTTGAACCTATTCCAAGAATAACGCAAAATTTTCTACTGTTTCTGAATGTAGGTTTGCAAAATTTTCCACGTTTACAGAGTGAAAATTTGCCAAAAGATTCCACGTTTTCAGAGTATCGATTTGCAAAATTTTTATGAAATAAATTTGCAAGATTCCGAACCTTTTCCAGCACAAATTGGCAAACCTTTGAACTGTTTTAGTATTAAAATTGTAAATGAGCCAATTATTCTGTTTTTAAATTTCGAGACAATTTTTAAATTGTGGCCTTTTCTTAGGCCGTGATAGCAATCCAGGCTGCGGCGAGAGGACATTCCGAACGAAGCGAGCACCTCGCTGCCATGAAGGGGGCATCCGGGGACTCTGCGCTGGTCAACCGAAATGGAGACTTCGATGCCGCGGCGGAGGACGACCTGGATGCCAGCGCCACGATCATTCAGGCTGCGGCCAGGGCACACCACCATCGGGAGGAAGTGTTGCAGAAGTGGGAGGGCACGAACGGTAACGGGGATGTCCTGCATGGCGAATCATTGCCGCCTTAGACGACAATGGACAGCACTGGTTCTGAGCACGTTCCATTTCTCAAGGCCGATGCCATCGCTAGTAATCCAGAGTTTAAAACCCTAAACCGTAGATCTTTTCCCATTTTTACAAGCTAGAATGCAAAGACTGATTGGATAATTCGACCATGTCTTACTCGGTACATGTCTCGCTCGTTAAAAATCTACATATCTTGAAATAACTGTTTTATCTTCCATAGTCTCAACTCACCCTTACCATTCTGTCTGCGGTAGTTTCTTACATGTCCTGACCCGCAGTTGTAAATAATCTTAACATTGTTTTTAACTTTTCATCGAAGCCGAATATTAAGCTGGCATCGGCCATCGTTTAGTTAGCCATTGTAACGTTCAACTTCAAGATGCCATCAGTGATCACCCAAAAGTATTCATGGTTGCCAAATTATCCTAATCCGTTTTGTTCTCGTTGAGCTTTTTATCATGATTCCAGAGATTTTTGGGCATTAAACACAAGGTTGATTAAGAGATCGGATCAGCAGTTTGCGTCCATGGCATATCGTCCCGTGCCATGATACAGTATTTTTGAGAACTTCTGTGAATATGTTTGCAAATTATACGAATTTGATGTTATCGCACTTTTGCCACTGATCTCCCAAGAAAACTAACCTGTTCTACTTTTTTTGGCGGTTATTTCAAATATATGGAAATTATTGATTTTATAATTCTTCAATGACAGGGATCCCCCAGACCTGGAAAAGTCAGGGAAATTAAATATAATATTGTTGTCACGATCCAAATTGGTTTGCACGTGGTTAGCTGAGGACCATTTGCAACATTTTTCAGTACAAATTTTCAAAATTTGAGGACACATTTGCAAAGTTTACAACTTTTTTGCGGATGAACATGTAAAATTTTCAAGCAATTCCGAGGACATGTTTGCAAAATTTTCAGCAGTTTATGATGGCAAATTTTCCACATTTTCAAACTTCGTAATATGTTTTCAAGATTTCTAACGTTTTTCTATCAGAAATTTGCATAATTTTAAATTGATTTTGAGTACGGATTTGTACAATTGTCAACAGATTCCGATGACAAATTTGCAAAAGTTTTCACGATTTCCAACAGATATTTGCAAAATTTGAAACTGATTTCGAGTGTGGATTTGGAACATTTTCAACGGTTTTGGTCCAATGACAAATTAGCAAAATTGTCATAATAATGTTTTAAAGATTTCCAACCTTTTCCAGCAGAAATTTCCAAAATTGTCTCCTGATTCTAAGTACAGATATGAAATTTTTTTTAATAAATTCAGAGCACAACGTACGTTTCAAAGTTAAGTAGAAATTTGCAAAACTTTCAACACTGTTCGAATACCAATTTTCAGAATTGTGAAAATAAAAAGTTCATGCTAATTTTGCAAAATTTGCCATTAGTCAATTTTGTAAAATATTGAATATTGTCCTGTGTTGATTTTTAAAAATTTGGGATATCATTGGCCTATGTCAATGTTGACATTGTGGTTGGTCAGAGATATTTGTTTAAAAACCTGGAAAAGTCAGGGAAGTTGCAACTTAAAATGTAATCTTTTTTTTATGCAATTGCTGTTGTTGGAAGAAATTGATTTTCTCGGGAAGACTAACTTTTGAAACATGTAGTCTCAAAGAAATGTAGCTTTTAGCTTAACTCTTTGGTGCTGATGAATTCTAGCAGGTTTAAAAAGTGATACTTTTCTCAATTTTGTTTTAGATTTAATATCATGATTTCTGTAATAATAAATCTGCATTTTAAACAATCTTACACGATGTTTAACTTGAAAAATATTGTCAAAATGAATTTATTGAGCATTTTGGTGGGTGTCTATGACAACAATTTGCATAATTCCCATAATTTGATTTGTTAATCGGCCATTTGTTTCTTCATTTAGTTAACCTTGGTCATCTTCATGTTTTGTAGGCTCGGGTCCAGCATGGCCGCACTGGGATCGCATGTGAAGGCCACGGTCAAGAAGTAACGTTCTCCCGCCCATACCCTTTCTATGTAATATCGGTTTTCCGAGCCTGATGTGAACAGTGAAAGTCGACCTAAATGACAAAATGACTAAAGATCAGTCTTTGCTACCCACTGATCATCAACATCAAGGAAAGAGCTTCTTATGGAAGTTTCAGGAGTGAAATTCATGAAGTCTTTTCAGACAACTTATTTCTCCTTACCTTTTCTAGGCTCTATGGTCCTGTTGGACACCTTGTCAACGAGCACAAGCCTTCCTCCATTGAAGTCCTCATCATAGGTTCCCAAATCGACCTGGGATGAGTAGTACCACGCCCCATGAACTTCCTAAGATTGAAATATTGAAATATAATTTTCAATTTTCGGATTTTTAACATTAGCCCATTTCTGCTATGAGGCTAAACACCAATGCCAGGAGATTTTGCCTACAAGGGTGGGCTTCCATCTCCAAGAGGGATATTAAATGTGCAGAGATAAAACGGGATCTACACGGAACCTCAGTTTACAACTCATCCAAAAGAGCCACCACTTAGAGAATTTTGAACATCCTTAAAATTCTCACTGACCTCGACAGAAGAGCAAACCTCATTAGTTAGGATCGAGAGGCAAGTGCGTAAACCATACGACCATCAGCACTGGTGTTGGATTGAAATGGAACTCATCGAACGGCCAATGTTTACGGTGCAAGAAGCGCAAGAGTTACCTTGTCCATGTGCGGGCGCGAGTACTCAACGTGGTCCGGCGCAACTTTTTCTGGAATGATTCTCGTGATGACGAGGGGGAATGTTGGAAACACCTTTTTAGGATTGGCTCCAAACTCTAGCGTTATCCGGAGCTGAATGGTACTTCTCACCCTCCTAAATCAGTTAAAGATAAGCGACGGAGCAATTCGGGGGTGCTAGGTGTTGTTGTTCTGGAGCATACTTACGCAATTGCGGAAAAATCCTTTTTGGTGAACACATTCCTGGCAGCAGGTAATCTGTAAGACACCAGTAATTTTAAGAGATCACAAATATCTAACTGAAATTTTTCCGCATTTATAGAAGACAAATTTTCAAAAGTTTCAGAGGACAAATTTGTAAATTTTTCTACATTTTTCAATGATAAACTTACAAAACTTTTCACGCTTTTTTGAGTACAACTTTTTAAAATTTTAAACATTTACCGAGGACACATTTTCAAAATTTTAAACTTTCTCAGAGGACATATTTACAAAATTTTTAGAATATTCCTAGGATAAATCTGATAATTTTTAAACGTTTCCAAAGACAAATTTGCAAAATTTTCCACTTTTTCCGAGCACAAATTTGAAAATTTTTAAAACTTTTCGTAATACAAATTTGCAACGGTTTCCGAGGAGAAATTTGCTAAATTCTAAACATATTTAAAGGTTACATTTTTAAAATTCTACAACCTTCTCAGAGTACAAATTTTGAAAATATTTCAGAGATTAGTCAACTTACTTATAAATATTTACAGAAGTGCCGCTGGTAGATCTTAAAATTCCAGAGTGCAAATCAAGCGTGGAATACTAGAAATATAAAGCCAAAACTTTCTAAGTCAGTCCGACACGACAAAAATCTCAGCAGCTCTCTTTCAAGCTGTAAGCATTAATTAATATGTACTAATTAATTTGCACATTATCCAAATGATCCATACTCCACTGTCTGACCTGGCCAGTCGGAATCCCTCTTTGGCAATACTGAAAAATTCAAAATTTACTATTACGATCATTGAAGAATCCAGAATTTTCTCAAAATAATACTAAATCACATTAAAGAATCCAGAATAATTCTCTAAAACTAGCTTCAAACCACCATTTCTGTCAAGTTTAAGCATCGGGATACAAGATCCGCATTTGCTAAAGAAAAAATGTCCTTATTCTGTGTGCGTACGTTAAAATTCTGTTCACATCATCAGGAGCGAGCAGGCTGTCCATCACCACGCGGCCGCAGCGTCTTGGAATGCATTCTGAGTTTTAGAAACGGAGAAGTTATGGCCCGTATATTTGCAAATTTTGTCCAAATGCTAACATCTGACAATTGGTTTACCTGGCCACGTCGTTCCGTAGTCATTGGAGCACGGAACTTCAGAGCTTCTCCTGGAAACTGAGTCTGCGGACTTTACGAACGCCTTCAATGGATCGTCCCTCACCAGGAGGCTCAAGTAAGTGACCGCTGCAGCGACTAAAAGGATTCCTAGCCGCCGGAGAAAGTTGCGAAGGAATTCCGATCTGTTGGCGGATGGAGTGATGGCTGGCTCTGGCTGCTGCGATGGAGCATGTTGGCTGGAGCTGGAATGGAAGGATGTCCCGTAACATTCTACTATAGCTATGACTACGACTTGTAGCCTTGCCCTTTGATATGGGGTACTTCTGGGGCTACAGTGTTGTTCGTTAACTTGACGCAATCATTTCAACGGCTGTTGGAAAATGTTGTTCCATCATTGCAGGTGAATGAAAATTGGAAAGCGAAGATGGAATCCGAAGAGATAAATGTAGTAGCTAAAAGCTCTTGTTTAACTTATGAAGGCATTTCAGGAGCAGAAATGCGTGACATTAACTTTGAGGTCCGAGTAGTGTCCGAACATTTGGCCTAGCTACTACAGGATTGATAAGTTCAGAAATGGAAAGGCAAGTGGTCAAGATATGGAGAGAGAAGTGGACTAACAGATTGTTTCTCAAACAAATGTTCTCTGTACATTTTTAACCCTTAAAATAATGGAAAAACACATCGTTGTGCCTCCTAGCAAAATACTAAATCTGGACATTATAAAACCATGATCCATGCATGCAGGATGCATGTGGTTGCTGGATTCAAGTACACATCGAAAGTTAGACCAAAATGGTCTGCAGAATCACAGATATTTAGTTGCTAAATTGATATCTACATGTATGTACCTGTCAATTGTTCGATTAGGAGACGTTTTAGCATTTTTCGTTAATTTACGAGAATTAGACATTCTTTTTTTAATAATAAATGTACGATTCGTACAACACATCACACTTACACGAGATGTTTCACTTTCACTTGCGGGTCACTTCCCCACGATTAAACGAATCATAGACAACGTGTCACTCTCCCGGTATTTA
>JAQGBX010001311.1:0-25848 GCA_034698745.1 Megaphyllum sjaelandicum | reverse complement strand
TCCCCTGACTTTTCACACAACTTCCTAAAATCCCCTGACAATCCCAGGTTTCCCCTGACCAAAAAAAATCCCCTGACTATCCCAGGTTTCCCAGAAATGTGGTAACCCTGAGTAGGGTTAACCCCTTAAATTTCATATTCAACTTCCCTGACTTTAACAGGTTTATTTTTTTAAACGAATTTCTCTGACCCAGACGAGGTCAAAATTGACACGTGCCGAAGTTATCCACAATTTTGCAAATCGACGTGGGGCATGCAACTTTCTATATTTTTCAAAATTTACGAATGCCAATTTTGAATTTGAAACATTTTCAAATTTCGGAAAAGGGTTGAAGAATACAAATTGCAATTTTTTTTTTTATTTTGCAATTTGTATTCTGTGAAGGTTATAAGAATTTTGTCGCAAATTTCACCTCGGAAACTGTCGGAAATTTTACGAATCTGTACTCGACAACAGTTGAAAATTTTGCGAGTTTGTCTTCGAAAACTGTTGAAAATAATGCGAGTTTGTCCTCAGAAACCGTCGAAAATTTTGCAAATAAAACTTGAAAAACTTTGAAGTTGAAAACTTAGAAAATTAGTGCTCGGAAAACGCGGACAATTTTTTAAGTTTGTCATCGGAACAATGAAAATTTGTGGAATTATTTCCTTGGGGAAAAATTAAAAATGTGGCTAGTTTCCCAGCCTGTAGTATATCCTCGAGACAATTGGAAAATTTGCAAATTTAATTTCGGAAACTGTTGACAATTTTGCAAATTTGTACTGGTAAGATTTTAAAAAGTTTGCACACGGGCTTATTCAAAATAAATCATTCTTCCCTGACTTTTCCAGATATTTTCAACTTCTTCGAATAAGCAAACACGACCAAAAAGTCCGACCACTTGAAGGCCTGCAATGTTAATTTTCAACTTCTCTGACCTTTTCAGACATTTTCGAGTTCCCTAACTTTTCCAGGTCTGGGGGAACCCTGATGACGATGGTCAAAAATCAGTAACTAGAAAAGCCATATTACACAATTTTCCAAAGCGTCGATGTTAAATTAATTCAAAGATGTTACAGGGACATTTTTCGGAGGTATTTTTTGGCCAAAAAGTTAATAAATAAACAACAGAAACTTGAAATTTAAAACTTGAAAACAAAAATTGACAGCAACTTAATGCACTGGTTTTAAAAACAGCGAATCGCAGTCCTATTATTTTTCGTAACATTTTAAAATATTAGGCCCGTGAAAATTCCACGATACGGTTCATTAATCGCTATCCAAACCCGACATATTTTCGTGACAATAATTAAAAAAATGTAATCCTAACTACCGAAACCGCTGCTGAGAAATATTTCAAGTCTGGCATTTTAATTTTGTTTTTAAGACTTGAGTTGAAACGAAAACAACAACGCCATTCGTTTTGTAATTTCTTTCGATGAGTTGATTAAAATTTTGGGGAACCATTAAATGCGATAATAAATGAGTGAAAAGGTAACGATTTAAAAGGTGCGACTTCACTAACGATAATAGCTATCTAAGATACGGTTGAGTAAATGAAAATCTGTACCTCCGAGCAAACCCTCGAGAAAAATAACATCAGAGCGAACAAGTTTTTTCTCCTGTATGAAAAACAACGTTTTTATCAGCATTTTGTCACGCTTCAAAAAGTTAGCAACATTTTCCCATTAATTACAAAAAAAAAATTAAAAAATTGAAAAAAAAACAACAACATGGCAACGTTACATCGCGTGAACATGATTCATTATAAGACCAAGTACAGTAAAACCTGTTAAGAGTGACCACCAAAAAAATGCAATGTCGGTCACTGTACACAGGTGGTCACTATACTAAGAATGCCAGAATTTAATTAAAATAATGAACATGTACACTGTACTTTTACATGTAGACTGTAAAACATGTAGTAAAAAACCACAAAAGTACAGAATCATGTCCAAGATGTAACGTGACTCATCTGTTATCTGGTCACTTTTTAAGATACATTAGCAATGTAAAAATTGCAAAAAAAACAACACGCACTGTTCACTGTACACAATAGACAGGTGGTCACTGGTCACCATACAAAGAATTTTTATGCAGGAAATGCACACTAGAAAAAAACAAAACACTAAAAAGTGGTCAACATAAACAGGTGTTCACTTTTCCAGGTTTTACTGTATTTGCAATGTCAGTAATTTTGAAATAAATAATACTAGATTTTTCACCCAAACTTAAAAATTCGTAGCATTTCCCAGAAAATTTAAAAAAAATCCCATTCGATGTTGACAAATTCATATAAATAATGCGAAGATAACGTATCATTTTTCGCCATTATCGAGAAATACATTTTTTTAAATTTTTTAAAATTTAAAATTGGAAAACTCGTAATTGCTACGGAATCCCTTTGTTGAAAATTTCCCGATAAATGCTCTGAATTTTTAAGTCTGATAGAAAAATTCAAGTATTACAATGAATCGTGAAAACTATTTCATTATATGAAATAAATAATCCTTGAATTTTTCTATCGGACTTACAAATTCGCAGCATTTATCGGGAAATTGTAAAAAATCCCATTTATAATAAAATCCAAAGATAATGTATAATTGAAAAATGGGAAAATCACGATTCCTAGTACCGTAGATTAAAATGCGCGTATTTACCGAAAATATTTCATTTTATGACCAACTACCTTCGCTGAAATTTTGGCTTTATTGTACAAATTTTTAAACGTATAAATAATATTTACCTCGTAAATTCTGTGCACAAACGCGCGAAATAATGCGTTTCAACTTGAAAAAAATAAATATTTAACCGTTAAAAAGTCCTCGAGTAGCAACACGAAGATACGAACAATTCCACTGAAAAGTAACCGAGATATAAATTAAAGTTAAATATTATATTTTTCGACAATAAACCATTCGTTATAAACGTGAAAAACTTACGATAAGGTAAAGATTCCTGAATAGATATGTACTGGACAAAACTTTCAATTTTTTTAAAGCTGGCATCGAGATCACGTTCAACTGCAGCGACATCTTTTAAACTGCAAAAATTCAATTAAAAAAATTACCTTCATTAGAAATATTTCCAGTTTTAATTAAAACTGCATCGAATTTCGATTCTTTGTAAAAAATTGATCAGGGAAAACATAAACATTCAAATCTTCGTTAAAACTGATTGGAAAACGCACTAAATTTCAATTTTTCTTAAAAAATTGATTGGAAAAACATTAAATTTCAATTATTCGTCCAAAATCAATTTTAAAAAACCATCAAATTTCAATTATTCGTCAAAAATGAATTGAAAAAAACGTCATATTTCAATTAATTTTCAAAAATTGATTGAAAAATACATTAAATTTCATTTATTCGTCAAATACTTCTTGGAAAAAACGTCAAATTTCAATTATTAGCCCAAAATTGATTTGAAAAAACAATTTCAATTATTCGTCCAAAATTGCTTGCAAAAAAAACCATCAAATTTCAATTATTTGTCCAAAATAGATTGGAAAAAACATCAAATTTCAAATAATTTTCAAAAATTGATTGAGAAAAACATTAAATTTCAATTATTCGTCCAAAATCAATTGGAAAAAACATCCAATTTTAATTATTCGTTAAAAATTGCTTGGAAAAACGTCAAATTTAAATTAATTTTCAAAAAATTTATTGGAAAATAACTCAATTTTCAATTATTCGTCAAAAAATTGATGGAAAAAAATATCAATAATTTTCAAAAACTGATTGGAAAATACTTCACATTTCAAGTATTCGTCAAAAATAGATTGAAAAAAACGTCAAATTTCAATTAATTTTCACAAATTGATTGCAAAAAACATAAAATTGAATTTTCCTCACCTAACATTGTCGAAATTATTCCATAATCCGCTAAATGTTAGCGCGAGATCGAGTATTTTCACCACCGCGTCCATTATCGTGGCCAACGTCGGGTGCAACAAGCAACGTTCGCAAATGGTGTTCACGTAATCTTCGTTAGCGCTAATGATCCTCTCCAAATCCTTGTCTTTGCCATAAATCTCGGTGCAAATGGCTTTCGTATCGTGCAATACCTAAAAGTGAATCAAAGTCAAGTTAGATTGAAAATCAAGTTTCGTTACTTAATAACCGAACATTCCATTACGAAATTGATGTTACGTACATGCGTTAATACGTAATGGTGCAAGCCGTTAACGAAATGCAGCAGCTTAATGCGGCACATATACATCGCCATCGTTTTTTCGAGCCGTCCTTTTGAGCTTTTCATCGTCTTCGGCTGTTGTATGTCTGAATTTACGAGGAAGATGAAAATTAAATTTGAATTGAAATTAAGCGAAATATCAAAATCACTTTATAAAATAACCTACCTCGAAACTGCAGTTCGTCCAATCGATATTTCGCGTATTTGACCTTTATTAAAAAGGAGAATACTCGATCGTAGCGCTTCTTACAATCGCTAGTGATAATAATGGTCAGCGGCCACGATATCTAATTTAAAACCGAAAACATAAATTAAAACCACCAATATTTACATGTTTTTAAGCTTCACCGTGGAATTAGAAAACGTACCCGATAAACGAGCTTAACGGCGTCGTACCCGTCAATGGCATTTTTGCAATCTTTGGCAACCGTCTCATCAACATCGACGGATAACCTGGAATACATTGTCACGTAATTAATAAAAAGTCATAATATCATAAATACATAATAACATAAAAAATCGGGTTTTATTTATGAAAAAAAAACATGATACATTTTGGAAACCTGTATTAATTTTTTTGGAAAAATTGCATTGAATTTTTTTGTGTGGTAATTCGTGTTATTTAATTATTTTTGCACAAACTGACACTTTTTTTTTTTTTGGAAAAGTCATCCCTATTTATTTAAACCTTTCTTTAGTACTATAAATTAAAAAAACATTTTAAACTGTCAATATTTTATGAAAAAATGCGTCAGTTTTATTTAAAATAACATTTTTTTTTGGAATTTTCGTTTTTTTTCTGCATAAACTATCGCTTTTTTTGGCAATTTTTTTTTAATAAATAGTAACTTCTCAAGAAATTGTATCAATTTTATAAAAAATTTGCATGGTTTTCTTGGAAACATTAAATTTTTTTTGTGGGAAAGTCATTCATATTTTTTAAAATCTATTTTTTTGAAACATAAATTTATATATTTTTTTTGGTTGAAAAAACTGTCATAATTTTATGAAAGAATGCATCAGTTTTTTTATTAGTTTTTAATTTTTTTGGAAAACTCAGTTTTTTAAGTAAATTTTCATTGTTTTTCTGCAAAAATTGTATCGATTCTTTTTGGGAAATCGCATCGATTTTATGAAAAAATCGTATCTTTTGCAGGAAAAAAATTCCATCTTTTATTTGGAAAATTTATATCATTTATAAAAAAAATGATACCGATTAATCGCAATTTCCGCACTTACTTTGGAATGTCTTTAGGGTAAAAGACGGAGAGCGCATCTTCAAGTAGGATGTTCAACTCCGCCTTTTTATTCAATAAGGAACCAGCGGGAATCTAAAAAAGTTGAAAAGCAGCGGTCAAGAACACGGACCAGTAAAATATTTTGACAAATCTTCAACAAACGAAGATTTCGAGCCGGACTGACCGTATCGAACAACTGCGAAGCAAACTGGAACATCACGGCTCCGGACTTCATCAAGAAATACCTCTGGAAACGCGAGCGGAACTTACGAGTAAGACGAGCGAAACAACGTACTCAAAACGAACTCTTCAGCAACTTACCCTGAACGCCAACAAACTCTCTTTCAACTGATACTCGTTATTGAACAGATTCATGAGACAGCTGCAAACGTATTCAAATTTTCTGGTGATGTTGGAGGAGAGAGCACGCTCGAGGACCACTCTTAAGCAGCTTTTTCCATCGTATTTCAAAACCGATGCATTTCTAATTCGGAAAGTATTAAAAACGAAACGAAATTTCGAAATCAGCTCCGAAGTTTAAAAAAAAAAACGTTCAATTTCTTACATTTCTGAACAATCCGCGTCTTCCTCGACGGCTGCGGATTTTTCCTTTTCGGGTCCTCTGAAATATTTCTTCTTGAAGTAACCGGTCAAAATAGGATCGTACATATCTTCGCTGTCCAAATTATGCAGCATTCTCGCCGAGTGACGCCAATTATCTCCGGCAGCATCGACCTTATCGCCCGTTTTTGTGGTTTTCTCAACACGAACACCGCTTTCGAGGAGCTGCGTCGAGCGCATTTCAGGAGCGGAATACTCGGCCAAAGACTCCATCACCGAAGAGAACAAGGGTTGAGCATCTAAGCGACATAAACCAAATTTACTTCAATTATATAGTGATTCCAGATTGCGCATCCAGATTAGTGTTCAAAAAAAAGTTATCAAATATCTACGAGGGGTGTTCATTAAGTTTCCATTATCATTTTTTTTTAAAAACGGTTAGATGGATTTTAATGAAATTCATAACAGAACTGCACATAAACGTCTCTATATTATTTCTAAAAAAAATGTCCTTTTTGTTCGGTGCATTTTTGGTTAGCGAGTCCACCCGTGGACCAAACGTTCAGACATTTCTCGGACCTTAGAACATTTCATGCATTTCTGCTCCGGAAATGTCTAAAATTTTATAAAGTTCTTGAAATGCTGCTGAGCCACAACCTCCTCCGATTTCCATCTTTGCTTTCCAATTTTAGGCACGGGTCATTTTTTAATCAATCAGGGTTCCCCAAGAAATTTCATTTTCAATTTCCCTGACTTTTCCAGGTTTTAAAAAAATTCCCCTGACCAACGACAGTTTTAAAAACTAACAGAAAATGTTTAATAAAATTAAAAAATTTGCATAAAATTTCTTTAAAAATGTGACAATTTTTGTATTCGGAAAATGTTTGAAAATGTGGAAAATTTTTCAAATTTGTACATGGATAACGTGGAAAATTTTCTAAATTTGTACTCAGAAAATGAGCCCTGAGCTAACCATGCTAACCATGACTGCTGTTTAATTTCCCGGAATTTTTTCAAAATAAGCCATTCCTCCCTGACTTTTCCTGGTTCTCCCGAAATTATCTTTTAATGTTGAACTATGTAAAGGGAATGATGGGAGAATTTTTCCAACAAATTTCATTAAAATCCATACAACCGTTTGTTTTTTAATAAAAATGATTGCGGACCCGCTTCAAACTTTCGGTCCGACTTATGTATTTCCGAAAAATAAAAAAATAAAACTAAGACAGAAATCCAATTACTTGCCGTGCTTAATAACCCGTCCCAACGCGCCCAAACGACGCAAAACTTCGACCGATCTCCCGATAAGCAAAAGCATCTTCATCACCGGTTGCAGGAACGAAACGGCCGAATCGTTCATCGATCCGCGCTTCACCCACGGAATTTCTCTCAAAACGATGGCGTTGGTCCAAAACGTTTCGTCCAAAGTCTTGGCGTGAGTATTGCTGCAATTTGATCGCGAATTACGAACACGGTTAAAAAGCATCCAGATCGAAAAAAAAACCCACAATTTCAAATCTCGAAAGAATCTTTCAAATCCCGACTAATATTTTGCCCGTAATCTCCGATAATAGGTACTGACCGTACCTACGATCAGTTACAAATGGTTAATGGACGGATAAAAAAGCAATCGTCGATAATTTCAAATAAATTGAAACACGTACCACGCGATGATGAATTCTTGACACGGATCGTTCAAGCTGCATTTGGTGATCCACACGTCGATGATGTCCAGATACGGGCGAATCGATTTAAAAAATATGGACAACGCCAACTCCATCTAAACAACAGCCAAAAAATAATGCGATCGGATCGACATTTTAGTTCGGATGTCTCGCAGCATTTCGTATTTACGGATGGAAAATTTCTCACCTCGTTGAAAACGTTGTCTCCGAGGACGTCGAGGTCGCACGCGACGGAGAAAAGCCCGTTGAGGAGGTGAGCGGCTCGAGTCGCGGAGGACCAATCGGGATGGCACGATTGCACCCCGTTCCTGTGCAACAGTTCCAAAACGTCCAGTTTTCGTCCCCAAGCTTCGAAACTCTCGATGAGCATCGCGAGAGTAAACGTGCTTTCTAGAAACGTAAAATTATGAGATATAAATTTTTACAACAACAACAACAACGACGTGAAAATTGGCGAAAAAATTCCACTAGAAGATCAATTTGAGGCGCGCTTACTTTGCTCTACGAAAACTTTATTCGTTTTAGCCAAATCTTTGGTCAACAGGCACAATGTTTCTGAAATGGACGAGGCGTAAGCCTTGTACGTTTGAGACGGCGAGACAGATTTGAAAGGGGCGTTAACCTCGATGACATCCTCCACGAACTGTTTTAACGTCTGAATGATACTTCCGCTATTCGCCAGAGGAAGTAGCGAGGTGCGCAGGGCATCCTTATTAAATAATACAAATCATAATTAAAGTAAAATTCAAATAAATAAATAATAATAAAAAGTAAATAAGTTTCCGCAATCATTTTTTAAAAATAAAACTGCTGTAAGGATTTCAATGAAATTGGTTGGAAAAATTCTTCCATCATTCCCGAACATATTTCAACGTTAAGAGATATGGTTCCAAAGTTGCGTGTGCTTAAAATTGGTGCGCAAAGATGGAGTCCGAGAAGATAGTTTAAGCAGTTTTTTTAAAACTTTTGAAGGCATTCATTTCAGGAGCAGAAGAAATGAGTGACACGTTTAAGGTCCGAGTAATGTCCGAACGTTCTGTCTCAGAATGGTTTGGTCAGTAGAGAAATGGTCGTTGAAAGTGCGAAAGACGGTAAGAGAAGTGGACGTTGATTGGCTTGAACAAATCCCGAACAAAATAGACATTTTTTTTCGATAATGGATGACGTTTACGTGGATTTCTCTATCAAATTTCATTAAAATCCATACAGCCGTTTTTTTTAAATGACCGCGGCAACTTAACGAACACCCCGCGCAATAAAATTCTCACTTGAGTAAGATGCGACGTCCGTATTTTTGGATTTACAGCGAATGTACCTTTATCTTTGTTGAATTCAAACACACGACACTCTTTCCTGCCCTCCAGCATCCTGAACAACGAGAAGAAAAAAAAACTTCCTTCGTGGTACATTACCAACACGAGAAATTATCCAAACCCCGATCATAAAATCAATAGTGGCGTGTTTTCAACAGAATCTTAGCTTCGAGAAATTATCACAATTTAAAATTCTCATTATCTTAAGCTTGAAAACTTCAAAAATAATTGTTTTTCAACGATTCATATTACATTCATATTGATTTTATCGTCGCCTTCGCATTTTCGAGAAAACATAATAGTTACCATAAACTTTCTCTGATAATCTGTCTTTCGGAAAGAAATAAACTCTCGCCATCGTGGTCTTCTCTGCACAATTAAGGAACGAACGAGATGTTAGACAGCTAATTAGATTCCCAATCGGTTAATTAAGTAAAAATTGTGTTTTGCCGTACAGATGCAATGACGTATTAATCATTGACTGCAAATCCCTAATTTTATCTCCGGCCGTGCAGGTCATCTGACCCCACGAAGGACCTTCCAAGTTCTGATATAACCAAGCTCTTCCAGAAAGGCCGGTCTTGGAAACGGGAACATCATTTCTTGTTTCCTAACCGACAAAAAAAAACTGAATTAAACGCAGAATACAACTACGAATCGTACGTTGCTCAAATTTCAGAGTGCGGTTGACGTTTTTTTTCCGAGATAAATAAATAAAACAAATAAATAAATAAAAATTACGTTAAATACCGAAATGTGGGAAACGATGCTCTTGCTACAATCATTTACAACAGCTTGCGCAGCCACCTCATTGACAGATTCGATCCATTGTTCAACTTCACTATCATCCGACCAATCCTGGACAAAAATTATACGAAAATTTCCATAAAAATTGCGAGAAATACGGAAATAACACGCCAAATATACAATTTCACATACGGAGAGGTCTGAAATCGGCGAAATGCTTCTTGCTTGACTGAAGGACTCCAACTGCTGGTCATTTTCATCAAGTTTGGTACAGGGCAATTTGTTTTCTAAAGAAATTGTTCATGTTAAGATTAAACCATATCTTGAATGCTTGTTTATTTTAACGAAAACTAACTTACCTTCATCGTGCTTTGATTCATCTTCTTCGGTCGTGTAAACGTATTCGACTTCCGTCGGCCGATTTGCGAGCTCGAAAAGCAAGCTTAAAATTGAAAACGGGACATCGGCCTTTAAAAAAAAAAGGCAAATAAATGAAACGACACGATCGTGTCGAGTCAATTTGAAGCAGTAAATTAAAATTAAATTGTTTCACTGATTGATACGTTTATTCATTCGCAGCACGAGTCGATCCACCGTTTAAAAATTTCAAGTGATTTCACGAAAGCAACTAAATGGATAGTTTTTCCTGAAAAGAGTAAACAAAGCCGCCATACTTACCGTTCCGTTGTCCTTAAATACAGAACTTTTCAGTAAATCTTGGCACAAAGCGTAAAAATGCTCGGCTTTATGGCTTTGCGCATGAATATAAAACTTGTCTCGCAATCTGCAATTGTTTAAAACAAAAAACCAGGTGGATAATCAAAGAGGAAACCACATGCTTAACTATTGCCAGCAATATTTTACGTACCCTTCCACGCTCCTCAATACTTTGTGACTGTTAACATCCAGAAACTTCGGAATTTGGAAAAGATTCGCGATGGTGTAATCGTACCACCTTTCGAATTGCTTGCCTTCCTGGAAAAAAAAATGTTCATTCAATAAAACTACGAAGGAGTACAATTGTGTAGATCAATAGTTTCGAAATATTCAATAAAACAAAAAAATAAGAATATGTATAATAGGTATTAATAGGGGTACTCATTCAGAAGCTTTACGTATCGCACTTTGGCATGCATGACATCACGTGTGCAACAACGACACGCTCACTGGTTTAAAAACTATTCACTCAACCTTAGCGCTGTTTTTAAACCTATGCATGAAATCCTTTTTTGCACATTTCACGGTTGATAAAGTACGATTCGTAAAGCTGATTCTGTCCTAGTTTCGCTAATGACAACTACCTGGGAAACTGTCAGTTTTATTATTATTATTATTACAGACAAGCAAAAGCTATAATAGCTCGATGCCATCAGTACATTAGACAAGGAACCTGACTTTGTCCAGCCTGTTTTTGAATGTATTTACCCTGTCCCAATTTGCAATCACACTATCTGGTAAGTGTTTCCAGGCATCAATCACATTCTGATTAAAGAAATATTTCCTTAGGTCAATACGAGCTCCCGGCTTGAACAGAGCCAGATCGTGTCCTCGCGTAACACCTTGCCTAAAATCAAAGTGGTCATGGCAGCGAATATCGAGATGCCCTTTTATAATTTTGAATGCATCAATGAGCATTCCATGGGTTTAGTTTAGAGGATAATCACCAAGTCTTGGCCCTATGGTGATTTAGAGGGTTGTCTCAGAGAGAAAGAGGTGGGTTGTCCGCATGATTTTTGATAGGATAGGAAGACGGTCGATCATGGTCGATTTAAAATAGGAAGTAGGTCTATCTCAGCATTCACCTGGAGGAATTGAGGGAAACCATGAAAAACCACAATCGAGGATAGCCGACCCGGGAATCGAACCTGGGTCTATCGAATGCAAGACGAGAATGCTAACCTTTAAGCCACCTTGCTCGGTGCCACCTTGACCGGTTCTCTGGTCAAGCAAGAATATCAGCTTCAAGCGCGCTTCAGCCTTGCTTGACCGCAGAACCCCCACATTCAACCCCGTAATAAACGGTCTATTTTAGACATGCGGGTCGAGCTGAATGGAACCCAAGTTCAAGTAAGATCCATATATTAACGGGGGAAACCTGCATGTGTTCGTAACTATAGCTAGCTGAGAAGGGAGTGATCAAAAAGCACGTTCGTATAACATGATCATATATTTTGTATAATATGTTTACAGAGAGTAGGCCTACTTAGAATACTGACAAGTACATGATCACTTCAGGCAGTTCCTCAAATGCATTCGAGAACCATATACTCAGGTTTAATGTAAAATATGTGCCTTAATTGATTATCTGATAATCCAGGCACAATTTTGGCTCAATTTACCTGCAATCCGGTTAATTTTTCCACTAGCCTTCTCGCGTCCAGTGTATTTTCCAGAAGTAAATTCGCCATCCTGCATTAAATTTAGAATCCTGATCATCGTTCCACATGCAGCTTCTGCTATAAAAATGCGAAGATATACTTAGTTATGAGCAGTTCAACGCATCAGTCAGAGAATCCTACGTTCATAATTTAAAAGATACAAACCTAAAATCAACGTGACATTTCAACGTTTTATAATAATAGTCGAGATACGAACGACAGAAGATCACAACTCGGAATAAACAAAAACAAAAAATGGCGGCTTATTTACCGGAAGCGGAAATGGAAATCTGGAAATATTCGAGGAAGATGGCGGCGCGCAAATGTCAACAATAACATGAGAAAAGCTGCTTATTATGTAAGAATCATATTCGTATTCTATCAAATTAATATTATTAAATTATCAGATTGCGCATTTAACTTGTGCCCGGCGATGCGCGACTTTCGGGATATCAATTTAGGTTATTTTCGAAAAAAATTCCTTATGTGCATGCTTTACAAAATAATAATTTTGAGGTCTGGGCGCAAAATCTGTTTTCGTGTAAATATTTGGAGGGCTAATTTAGGAGGTTTATATTTTAATAATTCATTAATTTCCGATCGTTATTGAAGCTTCGCGAGAAGCTCGGTAAATTCTGATCAGATATTCATGCATTTAATTGAATTAAATGTTTAATTTATAATTTTTTAACAAATTAAAATTATATGCGTGTATCGATCGATCTCGTGGTTTCGAGCGTATCATAATTAATTGTGTTGTGCATTAAATTATGTTAAATATTTCAGCCACATTTCTACAATCCCGAGCAATTAGTATATACTGAAAATTATAATCATAAATATTTCATCAAGATTTGTTTCCCCTAATTTATGGTATGAATTTCATCATGCAACTAACAAAGGATATACATTTTTTAGGAAATTCTCAATTCCTTATTCGTTCATTTTTTTTAAAAAAAATCTTACAAAAATATAGTCTTCATAAATGTATTTATTTTTAAAAAAATAAAAGGGTAATTTTTTTATTTTTTTTTTCAAAAAACGTGCCTATAAGTTAATTCTGAATTATTTGGTTATTTGATCATTATTTGACTATTTCATCATCCTTTAAATTTGTGTTCAATATCAAATTATTTGTTTATTTACCACAATTTGATTAATTGTTCTTCTGTCCTTTGAATGCTAATGGCATAATTCGCTTATTTTTCCTGGCTCAATTAAATATCAGTTTAGTTCAAGTTGTCTGCATCTGCATTTCATTGGAAATTTCAAAAATTGGCTATGAGAGGGAAATAAAATCTTGAAGTTCAAATCCTTCTTCAAAACTAAAATTTCATAATTTTAGCAATACCGGTATCCAGTTTGTTTGTTATCCTTAGCACTTATTGAATTCACGTCTTCTTTTTTGGACATACGCATTTTCAATTGGACTTTTAAAACCTTTACAGATTGCGTATTCTCCAACTCCCGATGTCTTCTTCGATTCGCAAGGAAAACTGCAACTACTGCTTCGGCGGCGTAGATGCGAGACCTCGCAAATCATGCACTTCTAGCAGGAGCTCCGGATCCTGCGGCATCAAAAAGGACAACGACGACGAACGCGACATCGACATGATGTGCTTAAACAACGCTCTTCACGAGCTCGGAATGTTGAGTGCCATAACCGAATCTCACAAGCAGTTCTTGCAAGAAAATGCTGCTGCTGCCAAAAAGGTGACCAGGCCCAGTACCCCGAAAAACCTTTGCGACGACCCGTCGCCGCCAGGCATCAACAGCCAAGGATTTTGCGTGCTTCGCATGAACTCCGATTATGTCACGGATTTCTCCGGCGTTTGGAAATGCGGCTCCTTGGGCAAATCCGCGATGGCTCAGTCCTCCATCGAATTGTCCAACGACTCGCGCTCCAAGTACAACGTCTTGTCCATGATTAGAAAGGACGATAGCGGTTGCTGCTACGGCCGCGCCAAGTCAAAGTTAAACCGGTTTCGGCTCCACGTCCAGAAGCCGTACCACGGCCCGTGGATGCAGAGATGGGAGAGTCACGAATGGTTCCCTCACACCATGGCTCAGAACGAATCTTTGATCTTACCGAAAGATACTTCGACCAACAGATCGAATCCCGGCAGCCCGGAGAAAGGTCCTCTGGAATGCTCCAGTTCCAGCCTGGCACGATCCCGTTCTCTGGACGACATCGAGAATCTTCCTGGATCCGGATCCAATTCGGAGGCTTCGCCTATCGCCACGCAACAGAGAAGCGAAATCGAGACAATGTCGCAAAAACTGGAGAGGCTGCACGTCATTTGAAATTAAGGCTAACGAATCGGTGCTAAGATGATGCTACATTATTTTTGATCGAAAAAATTAATTTCCGAAATATGGGAACAGAATTAACTGCACTTAGTAATATTTTCTTCCATTCCTTATATATTCTAGGATAAATTGGACCTGTGAGTTGCGTTTCTGTTTGTGTTTAGTTTTCCCATCCATTCACTTTCCCCCAATAAATTGATTGGGTATTACGGTATATAAAACTTGGTGTTGTTATTATTTGTTTAAAGTTGAATGAATTCGACGTTTTAAAATTGATATAATGCGAAGTTCAGATTTTTAAAGATAAATTTGCCCGAAATATATAATATTCGCCAAAGTTTGTAATTTTGATAAGAGTAGCCTACACTTGTATTCAATTTTTTTAAAGGAAGCGTGAGTGCTATCGAAAGTAATATTTTGAGTAAGTTGAATCACTCACGGTAAATAATATGATTCAGGGTTCCCCCAGACCTGGAAAAATCGGGTAAATTCAACGTATTAATGTTATCACAATCCGAATGTAACGCTTCTATGTGGTTACTTCAGATTTAAAATTTTACCAGTACAAACTTTTGAAATTTCTAACAATTTCAGAAGACAAATTTGAAGAATTATCAACAGTTTCTCCTAGGACGATATTGCAAAATTTACTTTTCCTAATACAAGTCTGAACATTTTTCAACTGTTTTCGAGGACAAATTTGCAAAATTCTCAACCTTTTCTGAGAGAACAGATTTGAAAAATTTCGTGAATATAAATTTGTAAAATTAATTTTTTTCAAAATATTGAATATTGTCAATTTGTCATGTGTCAATTTTGACATTGCCATTGGTGAGTGAAATTTGTTTAAAAACCTGAAAAGTCAGAGATGAAATTCTTGGGGAAACCCTGTGATTATCTATATTATTTTTTGGTTAAACTAGCATCATAAATAATACAGACTCCCCAATTAACCTTTACCGAGCAAGGTGGCTTAGATGTTAGCATTCTAGTCTTGCATTCGGTAGACCCAGGTTCGATTCCCGGGTCAGCTATCCTCGATTGTGGAATTTCATGGTTTTCCACAATTCCTCCAGGCGAATGCTGAGATAGTTCATATATTAAATCAGCCATGGCCGCCTTCCTTTCTCGTCCCTTACTCCTCGTTATAGTTCCAAATACGGAAATGACCAGACTACTTCGTCTGACCTTCCCCCCCCCTGCCAAATGATACTATGTACTGACTGCAGGGTAAAGAATTGAATTGGTTAGTCTGCAAAATGTGACAAAAACTCAAAAATATATGACATTAACTTACACGTCGCACACCTGCTTAAAAAGCGACACTACTCACAATTTTTCATTTTGAGTTAGAACAACTTTTTACGCATTTGTAATGAGCGGTATTGCATTTTAAAATAAAGTGACAATGCTGTCGGTTTGTTGGTTTTTTTGATTTTTAACGTCGGCCTATTTCTGCGCACAAGGGGTAATCGCCATCGCTAGGGGGTGAGCGAGCATCACCTACCTGAGAATTTAGCCTACCGTCTTCCCGCGCAAACAACGGCATGACACTATAGCCCGGGGATAACAAAAATCTCTTTGCACATTTTGTTCCATCCATGCCACTATATACCCGGGGGTATGTCATTATAAACTGAGGTATGTCAGTTCATAGGAAAAAAGAACATCATAATTTACCTTTTCCCCATTTAATTATTAAAAATTGACATTACAGTACCGGTACATTTCATTTCATAACAATGCTCTAAACATTTTCGGTGCTGGTCCCTGGCTCTGAGTCCGAAACCGTGTCCTCTTCACTTTCCTCATCAGTAAGGCCTGTCGCCGAATCCGAATCCGATGAGGTATCTGATGAGGTATCCACAGTCGTTTGGCCAGATATCTGAACATGCTCTCTAAGTTTCGTATGAAGGTTGCTGAGGTCGTGTGAAGTAATGCCACAGTACTTAAAGGATGCAATGATGTGTTCCGGGTTTAACTCACGCCATGCCTTCAACACCCAAGTGGCTACCAGTTCATAGCTATTTACGATACAATACAAACTACAATGGATCACACGGTTCTGTATGCCCAGCATACAAGTTCAAATACCGGTATACGGTATGTACAGTAATTACGGTACCTGACTCGTTTTCGATTCCCTTTGGCAGTCAATTCTTCCTCTCCAGACTCTAACCAGTCTTTCCACTGCTTTTTCACATCTTGTTTAAATGATCGGTTCCAGGCTACATCAGCTGGCTGTAGCAGGGGTGTCATTCCACCCGGTATGATAGAAGTAGTGGTGTTGTAGTGCTGCTTAAGTGAGCGTTTTACATCTAACTTGAGATGTGCAGGAGAACTGTCCATCACAAGTAATGAAGGGATCTTGAACAATGCATTAGGCCTAGTAGCCCACACTAATCTGTTCCATATATGCATCATCTTTGCATCCATAGTTCCCGACATTTTGGCTTCAATGACGACATCATTTGGGAAGTTCCCCTCTGGCTTGTTCTTTAAGTTCTTAAAGATTATCATGGGCTTGAGTTTCTCCCCAGAATCCATAGCGGCCAGTACAATGGTAAACCGCATTTTTTCATTTCCGGTTGTCTTACATTTCACTGTTTTGACACCAGTGAAATCGTAGGTTCGGTTTTGAGGCATATCAAAATAAACAGGAACTTCGACCATATTTCCTACAGCTCCTGCTTGGATCTCATTTTCGGCTATAGTATTCTGGTTGTAACCTATGAAATGCAGAGCTAATTCTCCCGCATCTTCTGGAACTGTTTGCCCTGCCATGGTAACAGCAAGATTACATGTACTGATATTATGGCGATGAATAAATCTGTGCAACCAACCGTTCGACGCTCTAAACTGACGGCCATCCATACCTTCGTACAAATATTTGTGTATGTTTAATGCACTTGCTTGTATGACTTGGCTTGAAATGGTAATACCTTTCTCTCCCATGCTTCTAATCCAGTCGACCAATAATTCCTCCATGTCGGGGTAGTTGGCACAAACTAACTTCGACTCTGCATCCTGCTGAAGTAATTTTCTCTTTTTTCTGACCATTTCGTCAGGGTTGTGCTTCATATTTTCCAGTTCAAGGCGTTGTTTTCGCCAAAGTTGCAGTACTGACCGGCTAATTCCTAAATTGGTGGCCGTTCCTCGAACATTTCCATGGTTTTCATCTAATTTCTGTAAAGCCTTCAGCTTTTCTTCAACTGTATACGATTTACGGCTCAGCATCATGGTAGTGCTCAGAATGATAACTGTTTGATGCTGTACCTGTAGGGGCGTTATATAACACATGAATTGTGGGATATTGAGGTAGCAAGTTGCATCATGGGTGAAAAGGGGAAATTCCCGGAAATTTTACCCCTACGTATAATGGCATGCACTATTCTAGTGGCATGCCGTTGTTTGCGCGGGAAAACAGTATGAGGAGGAACTTCCACCTCCAGGAGGGATCTTTAACGTGCAGAGATAAAATGCGAACTTCACGGGACCTCAGTTTTAATTCTCATTGCGCGTAACGTACCACTCGATACCATTTGCACCGGAATGTTTTCAATCGTATCCGTGTTGAAGTAGCACTTTTGTGATCATCACAGAGCTCGTTCGTTTACTTTATGCAAATTTCAAGTATCTTCAATACCTTTATCTACTATAAAAATAGAAATTTATTATAAAACATATACTGTATACCGCACTGATTACATCATATACACGAGTTTCATGCGTTGTTGGTCTGTCGCATCATATTTTTAGACGCATGCAGCCATGGCTATGGTGTTATTCAATACGTACGACACCAATATTAGTCCAAGATGTAAAATATTCATCAGATATTCCGTTGATTAGGTATGCCTGTGTGCTGCATTAATTCGACTTCCATTAGTTACTGTCGACCGAACACTGAATTTATGAAAAATATTTATAAAAATTGTTTTAATTCATTTATTTATATTATATGCGCTTACGCTTGAAAGGTTGAGCATTTATTACCTGATCTTTATGAAAATAAATGTTGATAACGAGAGCAATTGTCACAGCCACAGTGAACAGAATCATACAAAGTAGAATGACTCTGAAACTACCTAAGCATGGATCGGAATCGGCAGCTGTCAACGGAATCTTCTCGTTTTTATTAAGGTGGCGAAATGCAAAGCGAACTCCTATAGTTAATCATAAATCTTTATTATAATTATCATAAATTATTCATAAGCAAATAATAAACTTATTACTAACAAGGTTAACAAACCTGATCGAATGGAGTTCTCCATTTTGGAATGGAAATCGAATTAGCCTAGCAGATCTAGGAAAATCTATGTTTTGCCGAACGGTTCTCAATCAAGAAACTACATTCCCGAATGCGATCAAATGTATGACAGAAAATACAGGGTATCCACAAAGTCTTTGAATAATTATGATTTCTCATTATATACATGTACCAAAAATTGGTAAAAAAATTACAAAAAATTGGAAGAAAAAAAGGCCAAAAACTTTTGGCAAAAATTATCGAAGATTAGTAAAACAAAATGCCAAAAATTGTCGGAACAAATTACCAAAAATGAGATAGAACGTAACAAAAATTGGAAAAAGTACCAAAAATTGTTATAAATTTACCAACAATTGGAAAAAGTTTACCAAAAATGGTTATAAAAATTATTCTAAATTGGAAAAAAGTTTCAAAAATTGAAACAAAAGAATTACCAAAAATTGTTAAAAAATTTACCAACTGGAAGAAGTTTACCAAAAATGGGATAAAAATTACCAAAAATTGGAAAAATAAGTTCCAAAAATTGAAACAAAAAAATTAATTGTTAAAAATTAACCAACAATTAGAAAAAGTTTATCAAAAATAGGAAAAGAAAAGCCAAAAAAATGTTGGAAATGATTACCAAAAATTGTTAAAAATTTACCAACAATTGGAAAAAGCTTAATAAAAATGGAATAAAAAAATACCAAAAATTGGAAAAAAAGTACCAAAAATTGAAACCAAAAAAAATTAAATAATTTGTACAATTTTTTATAAATTTGCTAACAATTGTAAAAAGTTCACCAAAAATAAGAAAAAAAATATCAAAAAGTCTTGGAAAAAAATACCAAAAATTGGAATCCTGCAAACTGAAATCAACCGAATTAGGAGCAAAAAGGTTATTCTGTGTTATAATTTAATCGTAATCGCATACTTCCAAATGGAAATTTACAATTCACATACCTTACGTATCCATTTTAGTTAGCAAATAACCGCGCGATGTTTTTAAAATGTTTCATTCCTGGTAATTCAACGAAGTTTTCGAGTAAAAACTGTTGCATATCATTAAACAGGTACATTGAAAAAGTTAAAAAAACCATAACTTCAAAATGAGTCCAGTGTTAACTTTCGAAAAGTCCAGTCCTAATTAATAAACATCGCACTGCGTGTTATAAAATAAAAATATTTGCTAAATTAGTCAATCTCGCCCGAATGTCAGTGATGGAAAATGTACATCAATTCGCAATCAATGTAAATTTAATGTAAAATTAAAATGGAATGAACCGTGTGTGTCAATAGGTCTTTTTACATTGAAATGAATTTAGTTAAGATTGTGATAAACTACAGAAGCAACTTCTGAAATAAATAATACTTACTTGAAAACTCTTCCCCCTCCCCCCCAAAAAAATGTAGATTATGTCAACCAAATTTTCACTAAAACTTAAAAATTCATCAAAAAAATAATTAACGCTGAGAAAATATTGCAAATTTCTCCCCGGAAACTGTTGAAAATTTTACAAATTTGTGCTGGAAAAGGTTGGAAATTTTTCAAATTTGTCATGGAAAAAGTTGGAAATTTTGCAAATTTATATTACGAAAAATGAAAATTTGTCCTCGAAAATCTGTTGAACATTTTTTTAAATATTACTCTGAAATGTTGAAAAGTTTGCAAATTTTATCCTCAGAAACTGCTCAAAAGTTTGAAAATTTCTCCCTGGAAACTGTTCAACATTTTACAAATTTGCGCTGGAAAAGGTTGGAAATTTTGAAAATTTCATATTACAAAAATTTTGCAAATTTCTCCTCGAAAACTGTTCAAAATTTTGCAAATTTCTTCCAGGAACTGTTGAAAATTTTACAAATCTGCGCTGGAAATGGTTGGACATTTTACAAATCTGCGCTGGAAATGGTTGGAAATTTTACAAATTTGCGCTGGAAATGGTTGAAAATTTTACAAACTTGCGCTGGAAATGGTTGGAAATTTTGCAAATTTATATTATGAAAAGTTTGAAAACTTTGCAAATGTGTCCTTTAAAACTGTTGAGCACTTTGAAAATGCATACTCGGAAACTGTTAAAACCTTTGTAAATTTTTGTCCTCTGAAATTTTTGGCCTCGTGGAACCTTTAATTTTGGATTGTTGCAACATTTATACCTTGACTTTCCCTGACTTTTTTCACAATAGATCTTCCCAGACTATTCCAGACATTTTCAAGCTCTCCGACTTTTCCAGGTTTTCCCGGTCTGATGGAGGATACCCAAGAAAATTTATGAGTATTCTTGATTTCATATCATATCATGATTTCACAATCAAAATTACCATCAAATTTTAAAGAAATTTTTTGGGGCCCTTTTTGGGGCCCTCATCGCTTTACCCCGTATGTACGATTTATAATCATCTTAACACAATTCGTTCAAAGTGAAACTGTTACGACCACCGATAACTCGATATAACCGAGTAATAAAACGATAATCTTGGCATTTAATAAAACTTAAAAAAAGGCATTTCGTAAACCCCGGTCATTTCATTATTGCACGATATTGTCGGAATAAGTATTCGTGTGTCACGGCGATGCAGAGGTGAAATATATTCATTAAAAACTGCATAGTAATTGGTTTGATCGATTATGACGATTATTGCGAAGAACAAACTAGCCTGCTTTTTAAGTAGATTTCTTCTTTTTCGACTTGCTTTGTTTTCCAGACGAAACCGGTGCCCCTATTGAAGTATAAAAACATTAAAATTATCAAGGAAGGGCAACAAAATCAGAAACATTTTGAGTAAATTCAGGGTGTTTTCCCAGAAATTTCATTTTCAACTTCTTTGACTTTTCCCGGTTTAAAAAAAAAAATTCTGACCAATGACAAGGTTAAAACTTGACACACAATGTATTTTCCAAAATTGACACTGCCAAATATTTTTTAAAATTTACTAACGACAATTTTGAAATTAAACATAGAAATAAATGTTTTTAATAATTTTTGTTAAATTGCATAACAATTTTTTAAAATGGGAAAAATTTGTATTCGGAAAATGTTGAAAATTTGTGCTCGAAAAAGTGGGAAATTTTGCGATTTTGTCCTTAGAAAGTGTGGGAAATTTTGCAGTTTTGTCCTTGGAAAATGTAGAAAATTTGCACTCTTTAAACCTAGAGAATTTTGAAAATTTGTACATGGAAAACGTGGAAAATCTGTACTCCAATAATGTTGAAAATTTTGGCACATTTCTACTCGGAAAATGGGTCTGAGCTAACCTTGTAGAAGTATTAATTTTGGATCGCCATGACTGCGTTGAATTTCTCTGACTTTTTTTAAAATAAACCATTCTTCCCTAACTTTTCCAGGTTGTTCAGGTCTAGGGGAACCCTGAAATTTATCAAGACGGCCTACCCCATATCGACCGGTGTACGTATTCCCCGAAGAAGTAGAAAACAGAAATCAGAGCTATGCAAACGACGAAGAAAATCGCTCGCTGCCACAAATTCAGCATTTCTAGGATAGGATACGTCCAAAAATTATACAGGTAGGCGACGATGAAAGTCCTAAAAAGATGGGAAAAAAACAAAACGTCGAATTACCAAATCTCCAGAGGAGGAAAAATGCATTTTATTGCGAAATATTACCATATTATATAGATAGCGGTGAAAACCGATATGATGCCCAGACTCCTTTTACGACATCCGTAATTATGGTGAATAGTAACCATCTCTATAACTGCCGTGGGAAGTATTAACGTGTGCTGAAAAATCAAATATTCAACGATAAACATTAAAAAAAAACTAGTAGGCAGATTTTGATATTATAATTTAGGACACATGGTGATAATTTAATTTAGGACAACGTTTGATATTGCGATCTAGGACAAACTCCGATTTTGAAACTTGGGATATTAAGCTAAGTTATTATCTTCGTAATATTGCAATATTACAAATTTTGATATTGCAATTTGGAAGACATTTTGATATTGCAATTTATGACAAACTTTGATAATGCATTTTAGTATAAAGTTTGATATTGGAATTAAAAAAAGTTTGATATTGGAATTAAAAATTTGATATTGCAAAATAGGACATATTTTGATAAAGCGATTTCGATTATGAAAATTAGGATATTATCCAAATTTATTATCTTCGTAATATTGCAATATTACAAATTTTGATATTACAATTTGGAAGAAACTTTGATATTGCATTTAAGGATAAAATTTTTATTTTGGAATTTAGGAAAACGTTTGATAGGACACATTTTGATAAAAGCAATTTAGAGAAAATTTTAAATTGCAATTTAGGACAAACGTTATATTGTGATTTAAGATGAATTCTCGATATTGGACAAAGTTTGATATTGCAATTTGGAAGAAATTTTGATATTGCAATTTATGGCAAACTTTGATATTGCAATTTAGGGAAAAGTTTGATATTGCAATTCAGGGAAAAGTTTGATATTGGAATTTAGAAAAACGTTTGATATTGCAATTAAAAAAATCGTTTGATATTTCAAAATAGAATATATTTTCATACAGCAATTTAGATAAAATTTTAAATTGCAATTTAGTACAAACGTTAAATTGTGACGTAAGAGGAATTCTCGACATTGGACAAAGTTTGATATTGCAAATTGGAAGAAATTTTGATATTGCAATTTATGACAAACTTTGATATTGCATTTTAGGATAAAATTTTATATTGGAATTTAGGAAAACGTTTGATATTACAAAATAGGACACATTTTGATAAAAGCAATTTGGATAAAATTTTAAATTGCAATTTAGGACAAACGTTAAATTGTGATTTAAGATGAATTCTCGACATTGGACAAAGTTTGATATTATAATTTGGAAGAAATTTTGATATTGCAATTTATGACAAACTTTGATATTGCAATTTAGGGTAAAGTTTAATATTGCGAAATAGGAATAGGACACGTTTTGATAAAGCAATTGAGGAAAAAAATTATATTGCAATTTAAGATAATTTTTCGATTTTGTGATTTAGGACACATTTTGAGCGTATTCTTACCATCAAGTGATTCAACCACTTGGGAAAAAAGGCATCGAACATGAGAGGAAACACCATTTCTCGATTTATGAGAAACAACGTCCAAAATGACAAGCAGACAAACTACGAATTAAAAAAAAGACAAAATTGCATGGGGTTATTCTCGTCGTTCAATTTACGTGAAATCTGAAATACAAAACCTTTACTCAACTATTGATACGGGAAACCCTAGACTGGCAAACACGGTGTCCAAAAACCGTTGCAGGCTTCCTCGCTTGTTCGCATCTCGTTCTCGGGTGCCAACTATATCGTTGATAAATGATAACGTGAAAAAGGCAGCTTGAAGAATCTAAATGATAACAAAAATTAAGACACATTATTAATCGTAGGCCTTGAAATGAGTTTTTTTTTCTGCAATGATCAAAATTTTATGAAAAATGTTATGACAAACGAAATTTTACCAAAAATTGCTACAATTACACAGAATATAAGACAATTTTTTTGGGCCAAAAAGTATTTAAATTTATGATAAAAAGAATAAAAAGAATTTATGGTTCAAAAGAATGTGCGTGTACTGGCAATGTCATTTTTGGGCCAAAAAGTATTTAGATTTATGATAAACAATATTTTTTAAAAGAATGTGTGTGTACTGGCAGTGTCGTTTTTCATACAATTGCAATTGAATTTAAATTTTAAGTGCAAAATTTTACCAAAAATTAATACAATTTTTAGCTTAATAAAAAACAGTTTTGTTTTGCCAAAAAGTATTACAATTTTAACAAATCGAGATTTTAGCCAAAAAGCAACATAACTTCCTCGAATAAATATATTTTTTGTTTTAAAAAGTAATAAAATTTCATCAAAACTACGTTTTATCAAAAAATAGATACAAATTCTTTTAATAAATGAACATTAAAATATTTCAAATTTATGAAAAGCGCCATTTTTCCAAAAAAAAAAACGGACGCAAATTCTTTGAATAAAAAACAATGAAAGTATTGATATTTCATGTAAAAAAAACCCGAAATTTTTAAAAAAATCAATCCAATATCTCATATTAAATGATATTTTTAAAAAATAGGTTACAATTTCTTCAAAACTAAACAATTTTGCAAATGGGGGTTCATGTTTTCTTATTAAAAAAAACTGGATCTGTCAAAATGGTATTTTTTGATATTAAATGGTAGTTTTTGTATCCAATTTCTCATAATAAATGCTATTTTTCAAAAATTCGTTACAATTTTCCCAAAAATAAATAATTTTGCAAATGGGGTTCACGTTCTCTTATATAAAAAAATTGGGTACATCAAAATGGTAGACTTTGATATAAGATGGTAGTTTTACTTTGATATTAGATGGTAGTTTTTGTGATAAAATATCACAATTTTTCTAAAATGATGCCATTTTTATAAAAAAAATGCTTAAATATATAAGAAAACTCGTGATAGTTTAATGTTTACATCATCCATTAATGACACATATAATGACTTATACTTTCTTATTTCGTGTCATTGTTCAACGGAAAGCTAAAAATAAAAATATATATCAGATATCACATCTTTAATTCTGAGTATTAAACTCTCCCCAGGCGGTTCCTAACAGTCATAGCTGTGTTAGTAAGGAATTTATGACGAAATAATAAAAACACTCATACGATCAGATGATATCGAAAACAAGTACCTAGGCAACACTAGATCCTTATTTTATTAGACTATTGATTCTAGGAAAGATCTGACTTTGAATCTAAACGACATAACCTCATGAAAACTTTCCAAGTAGTTCATTATACCGTAGTAAAACTAATTTTTTCACAAAACTTTCCCAATATATCCAGGGTTGCCAGTTATTTTATATATTGGTCTTGCCTGACTTTTCCTGACTTTGCCTGACCTCTATGGCAATTTTTCCTGACTTTTCCTGACTTCTAAAAACATTTTTCCTGACTATATTTCAAAAAATTGACAAAATTTTAATTATTTTTAAAAAGATGTACAAAGGCTAGCACAATTTCCGTTTCTTGTACAAATGTTGAATTTGTTCATCAATAGATGCTTCGTCCAACTGAGACCTCTTTTTTTCAGTTTCAAGACTTTATATTAATTGTCAATAGTATAGAGCCCTTATTTTTTTTCCTGACCAAATTGCTAATTTTCCTGACTTTTCTAGCAAAAAAAGGCTATTTTTCCTGACTTTTC
>JAQGBX010001310.1:0-25856 GCA_034698745.1 Megaphyllum sjaelandicum | reverse complement strand
ACTTTACATGTACTAAAATGGGGCCCAAAATAGAAAAAAAGGGGAAATTCCCTGTACAGTGTATAAAGATGATGCCCTATAGCTAGTGACTCATCTAGAATTAAAAAAGGGGAAATTCCCTATTTTCCCCCGGTCCGGTCCCAAGCGTTTGATTTTAGACAGGTTCTACTGTATGATCGTATCGTAGGCGATGCGTTGTGACCGTTTTTAAGATGTAACCTGGAGTTTATACTTGCAATTGCTAGGGCTTGAATAAAGATGCATGGCGTCGAAACGTTGCACACAAAATTAACTCGTGTTTTCTGGTCGTGTGTTGGCTTATATTCTTCGCGATGCGTCACTCGCTTGACATATGAAAAGATACCCAGAGAGATGCACAAAACTGCACGATTGGCCAAGTGTATATAGTTGGCATATTTCATGTTCCAATGTTATAAAATATAACGACTCCCGATGGTCCATACGAAGAAACGTTTCCATAAGTCCTTGAAATGCCAAGTAGTGTCATTAAGTAGGAGACCACTGACGTGCCCAGAAACTCTTATCATAGCCTACAGTACATATTGTTCACACCCAAATGCAACTGGTGCGAGATAACCGAGAAAGAAAAAAATTCTTTACACGACCATCATTATTAATTGCGTGAAATGAGCGCATAAAGCACGTTTCTTTGTTTGGTCAAACGATTTCCAATTTCATCAACTCGTGATGTGCCTCCCTGAATGCGTTTCTCTTCGCAAACTCCGACCGATTGTACGATCAATCATTGCACGCAGGGCTGATTGCACGATGAATCAACAGGTGGCCAAGACCTTCAAAGATCTACGCAAATTCGCTCCGCGAATAATTAGACATTTCGATCAATCTCGAATAATGAGAGTCGAAGAAGCTGCCGTGTAAAAATAAACCTCTGCAAATGGCATTTCTCTCCAACTCGATTATCCACGAAAGAACCGAAAACCTCGCTCGAAATTTCCCTGGGGATGGAACGCTTTTTTTCACGGGGACAAGCGAAAGTAGTGACACGTACATGTATACATGTATGGAACACGTACAGTACATGTAGATGCTTCACTGAAATTTATTTCGAGATTGATAGGCGACCTTGTCATTATTTTTAATCCGAGTCTTGATTATACAGTACATGTAGTTTAATACGCTCGAATGCCTCGTCGACATTTACTATATATACTATAGTACATGTAAATGCCTGTTAATAAATACAGCATATGAGAATTATGAAGCTACTGTACATTCATCTGTGCACCCACACTGTATATTTATCATTGCTGCATTGATCAAAACAGTAAATTACTTGTACGTCATTCTCACTTTGGAAACTATTTTGACATCGCGATTTCGAATTGGACGAAATTGAAACTGAATTATGTAGCGAGATTCGAATTTTTATTTGCCAAACTTTAATTAACTTTGCCACTTGATGAATAAACCGAACAGAAATTGAAACTAACCAAAAGGATTCCACATGAACAATTAAAACTTGTTTTGCACCAAAGGGTAAGAGCAAGTTAGCAATTAAAAGTGTCCTTGAACACTTAATTGCTAACGTGCTCTTACCCAAAGGCATACAAGCATTCGTTTTTAAGACTTTCACCATGATTTATTGAAACAAAAAGGTTGAAGCGGTATACGGAAATATTACGACATGTGAAGTCACCAAAAAGGCGCCATAATAGGCACTTTTAAATTAGAGGTCGAGCTCGCAATGTACCTTTCACGACTTTTTCCCGTTGAGGGTGCCAGCAGCGCCACCATTTTAACCGGTGGATGCGGATACAGTTCCATCTAGATCCCCGGTCTGCTCTACTTCAGCCTTTAACTGATGAAATCTTTTCTGATTTTGTTTTAGCTTTCACGTTGATGCGGGTGTGCCATTACTTAGGCATTTCCCTCCATTATTTCATAGTTCATGCCAACAAATGCGTAAAACCTTATTATCAGGCTTGCAGATCATAATTACATTATAACAGCTAGACGATTCTTACTTCGGCGCCAAAAAGCGCGCTGCATGATCGAAACTAACGCATAGTTTTGCACGAAAACAAGCAACGAGGATACAGTGTATTTCTAACTTTCTAGCATTTAAGATGCTCGTGGGAAACCTGATTACGAGCAGAGTGAAAAACAAAAATGGTAACACCGTGACGTTTATGTCACCCTCGTTACCATTTTTGTCATTCATACTCAGTGTACAAGTATGAGCAATGCATGATGGTCATCGTGCGATGTATACTTGAGCGTACATGAATATTCAATCTAACCATTGCGCACGAATTTTATACTTTTATAAGTTGATGACTGAATGAGCGTGTCATCAGTAGCCTTTGGACAATGCCAGCCTGATCGATGGTACCGGCAAACCATGCACGACTATAGTTTATGATGGGTAAAAAAGTTTAATAATCGTGTGGCTTACCGTTTCGTTACAACTCGAGTAGATTTTGAAAATCTCATTCCGATCACGAGTCGATCGCCGTTTCCATTGTTGACCTTTGACGATCGATAACGGAGCCAGAAAAAACTATACCACAGTCTGACTATACTCACTGTGCTGTACTGCTACCACATGGCGGTAGCGACGCGTATGTTGGATGACGTACGTCACACGTGACACGGAAGTAAATTCTCATGCAAATACCATAATTCAAATTGTCATGAAACCTGCCGCCTTTTACGTAATCGCGTAATCCACCTACATATAAGTTAATTTGACTTTTTTCGGCTATTATTTTCAGTGAACATTTAATCATTAAAATGTTGTTTACTATAAAATAATTTACGCGTTCTCCACATTTTTTTTTAAAATAATGCCTAATTCACATCCAACTTTTCCCGTCTGATCAATTTTAATCGTATATTTTGGGGGAAGTAGGCTAATTAAATAGAAAAAAATACAAAAACGTTAAATGCGAACCTGGAACGCGTATTAGTACGTGCGGTGTGACGTCAGGCTATAAATTTATTATTAGACATAAATTCACATGAAAAGAATGGAAATCCGAAGCCACAAAAATGCAACCGGTTTTTTTCGCCTCCGATTTTGCATCATTTCAAGTTATTTTTGTTAAAAAAGTACATTTAAAAGGGCGAATCTTAAAATTGTATAAAATTGATTTTAAAATTTATTTTAAAACTTTACAGCATATATACCAGTCCTTGGCATCTACATTTAATTGTTTTAAATACTGTACCTGTACGGTTTATCATACCTCGCAAGTAATCGCCTCCCAATCATACAGTAAACGAAAACCTGATTCAAAATGAAAAGAAACGTTTTTATAGAACTGTGCAATAAGTATACTGTACAACGCAACTAAAAGGACACTTATGAAAAAAACCATTGCGTGATCGATATACAGCATAGTATCGATCAAATAGAACAAAACTAAACAACTATACCTCGCAGTATAATTAATACAGAAGGTATTTTTAATGAACCGAATGAAAACCGACCAGAGAAACAAAACGCAGAAGTTTAATGGACGATTGCCTGAGTCTTCGTTAAATTTATTTAAAAAATTAAGCGATGGCAATTTATTTCAAAATTCGGTTAGAATACCCTATTGGTCGATCCATACAATAACGTACAATTCACATACCGATTAACTTCGAACCATGATTCTAAATACATGTATATAGAGGCTCGTTCTAGACAATTTACTCATATATTTTAAATAAAGTTAGTTATATTTATGAGTATTTCTTTATGACGAGGAATGTCAATTACAGAAAATACACGTGCACTTACGAAGAAATAGAATTTATAAACGAAATAATTTTCCTACATTTCATCAATTCATCATGAATAACAGCTCTTTAAAATCGGGTCCCCATACATGTACTGTACATGTATAAAATTCCTATAATGTAGTTTCAAAAATAATCACAATATTCTAATTCCCAAATCGTTAAAACGCATATGCTAATTGCATGGTTCAGGCGCTCGATATGTTCAAAAGCTGCATGCCCGCAAATTGTGCATCGAAGAACTAAATAACTGCAGACATGATTGAAATTATAATAATATGGAAAGTACTGTATACCTATATAGCGAATAAATATGGAACAAACGGCAATCTCGCTTTCTTCTTCGTATTGTTGTGCGCACTTGAGTACAGTCAACTCTTTGGAACATTCGACCTTATGACTATTTGCGTGAAGAAATTAAGTTTCGGCAACATTTCTTCTTGGATAACTAGATAAAAGTCGCGAAGGAGTGACGATGTAATGAGGAATTAGGATGGACGTTTTCGGAACGATTAGGCAACGAATGATTTTTAATGCGTACAATTTGAAAATGAATATGCAGTGGCTGGAATGAATAATTGTTTATTTAAGGCCGTCATACCATGTTGAGTTTCAGGCGAAATATTTTGAAGCGAGTTCATGATTTGTTTTAAAAATCTGGAATCACGTCTACGTACTAGTAGCATTAATCATCTGATGATCATTAATACTTTTATCTACTTCCTGAAATAATCGTTATGTACAGTTTTTATATAACATGACAGTTAAATTTATCAAGTTCATCAATTCGTTCATTACGTTCATCGATGAACTATATCGCGAGAAATAACGTATAAAACCACGAAACGAGTTGAACGAAATGAAATTTGAATAAAATAACTACGACAGTCCACGTCAGTTCGCCAATTGCGAAAAATATACAGCATTAATGAACTGGAAATATCGACGAGGGGATTTAAATACAAGTTTTCAGAGAATTTCACGGAAGGAAGGATAAAATGAGATACGATGAAATCTGACTTTACTATATATTTTCAGTAGTTTATTGACATTACAACGATATTAAATGACTTTACCTAGCTAATAGTGGGCAGGGAGGAATTTCTTCCGATGTTTGGCAAGAATCCATTCCTCGGCTGATGACGGCCATCTAGATTTTCCATCGTGTGGGCAATGAATCCAAACGAGCCAACTCTTGCATGGCCTTTCACGTTTCATCGATGACCTATCCTGAAATTGGATTTCATGCTCGTAGGGCAACTCATCGATCAGCATCGCGTAGTTCCCGATGGATTAAAAAATTAAGCCAGTTGGATCGACTTTAAATAAAATTAGAAATGGCGACACTATGAAGTCTAGTCGAAAAACTCAGGATAATCGATCAATTCAGTCGACGATGACTTCGCCTCGGAGAACCGATGGCTAGGGAAAAAAAGTAAGATACAGAAATTAAGACATTGGATGTCAGGATGAACTTACATCTATTTTTTAAACATCGCATTGAAATAAGCACGCTTTCAACCTATTTGTTTCCGAAAGTTACGAGTTTATTTTTCATTCACGGTTTTCGGTTTAATATGATGCAAAAGAACACGATTGGAAACACAACGGAAGTGAAATTAACGCGCGAACGCTAGGGCATATTTCAACGTGTTCCACAACATCGTTTCTAACAATGCGTCCGTCATTTATTTCAAATATACATGTAAGTGAACTACGGTAATTTTCATGTGCCCTGCGACATTGTTCCTGAAATGTTTTCCGAAATTGTTCTCATTAAATTATGGACGTGAGGCACTCATAAATTCCGCGCCTCCGAAACATACATTATACATGTATAAAACGGTGTTCGTAATATTATTCCAACGAATCTGTTCATATTAGGGTTGTTTTCTTGATTTGGAGATTAATTTAACGATCTTTCCTTCATTCTTTAAATCTGCTCAAAGGACTGTTTGCTTAGGCTGTGAACACAAAGAATGCTTACTTTCGACGTGCTTCTTTCAGCTTCTTGTTTCCAGCTTTGGGCAGCATAATGAATGATGGTCAGTGTGCTTGGTGGTGCCATTGCATGCGTTATGCTAGGTGAAACCTTCCACGTAAAACCCACTTGCGCATTAGCAACTCATTATGGGTGCAGGACACGTTTTTACTGTACATAGGCGGCATACAATCGATGGCAACACTTTTGATCAATAGTGATCTGTGTGCCACTCTCTGTCTTACAAATCTGCTTTCAGAATTGCGCTTCTTGTAAGCTAAATTAGCTCGGCTAAGCTTTCTTTGTGTGCAACCTCATTTAAAAAGCATGCCGCATTCTTATCCCGCTTGGTGGCGCTAGTGTACGCCGACCTTAAGTGTTCGCACCCTTAAATTATTCTTTTGTTAAATAGATTTATTTAACGACCATCAGCCCCATGTAGGCGCCTGAAATCACACGTATATTATATGAAGAACCTTTGGAGGATCTATGGATCATTCGGCTAACCTCGCTTAGTTTAGTCTAAAACAACGCATTCCAATGGAATGTTTTAACGTATTTCACTCCTCGACCCCATCGTTTTTCGTTGTTGGGTGATCCAAATTATGCTTTTTGCAGTCTAAATTAGTCGAGGTTAGCAGGCGCTTACCTTCTCCAGGAGCATACTCTCGCACTCGGTGATGGGGCTGGTGCGGATGTCGGTGGAGCAAGTGTTGCTGCAGGTGTGGTGCAGACGGGGGTGGTTGGCCCGGCGGGTGTCACCGTTCATGCCCAGCTCGTAATTGGTGGACTTGTAGCGCAGGCGCACGGCGTCGCTGCCCTTCTGACAGCACAACGTGGGCACGTGCACGCCACCGCACGTCTGCGTGGTGCATGTACGCATCATCAGGCGCCGGAAGTTGCTGGACATGAAGCTGTAGATGATCGGATTCAGACAGCTGTGGATGAAGGGCAGCAGGGTGAAGGCGACGCGAAGATTGTACTCCGACGTCGAGTAACTCTCCAGACCCACCTTGATCATGATGTTCATGATCAGCGTCGGACCCCAGCACACCAGGAAAAGCAAGATCACCAGAATCAACATTTTAATCACCTGTAGACGAAACAGAAAATAAAATTATAACGTGAGAATGATGCGATGAAGCACGGTCAATGAAGTACGATTTAAAAGGGCTCGAGCTCTAACTGATTTGTTAAAAAAATTCAGTTGTCGGAAAAAGCATCTATACGAAAATAATTCGTGTGACTGGGCACTGATATTAAAAATCTAGTTACAACTATTTGAACTGCCGTTCTGGGCCTCGGGGTAGAGAGGGATCAGTCTAAGGGTGTTCCCATGGGATAATCTAGCATTGCTATTTTCCATGGAGGACATCTCTGCCATATCTTATATGTAATGTAATACATGTCCTTTTGGAGAGTACATTGCATGTCTCATATTGTTGAATATTGTTCTCATATATTGAAATACATGTCTTTTTGAAGAGTACATTGCTTGTCTCATATTGTTGTATGTATCTGCTTACAACATTGTACCTGGTCAAATTCCCAGCTTTTCGTATTTCGAATCATGTATTCATGCTATTCTTTTATTTATAATCAGAGAGCAAGGTTGTATGTACGAGATCTAATGTACAAGATTGTACCTGGTTTAAATTCCAGCTTTTTCGTATTCTGAATCTTGTATTGTTGTATTTTTGCATTTGTATTTTGTTATTATGTTTTTTGGTTCTATTCCCTTGCCGGGAAATCATAAATTTACAGTAAAAATGCATACACAAATGAATTAAATAAAGTAAACATAATTCGAAAAATTCAGGGAAGAATGACTAAGGTTAAGAACACAGTGAAACTTATTAAGTACGAAAGTTACTTCATCTACTTTCTACTTTTTGTCCGCTACAATTTTTGCAGATGTCCTGCGCAAAGCGAACCCTGATATCTGCGTGATGATCAGTGTGCTTAGTGACGCCACGGCATGCGTTGTGCAAGGTCAAACATGCCGCATTAAACCTTGCACTGCAGTTGCACATGCGCGTTAGCATTTCATGATGAGTGAAGGACACGTTATTACGTACATAGGCGGCATTCAATCGATGGCTCCACTTTTGCCCAATAGTGCTCCATGTGCCACTCCGTGTCTTACAAGACTGCTTCCCGCTTTTCGAAGAAGAATGTTCCAAACATACTTTTAAATTTATGAGCTTTCGGCCTGGCTCGGCTAATGTGTCACTTGGAGCCACCTCATTTAAACGCATTACCAATTGTTTGCCCGCTGTTCGGTAAGTAACTTTCGTACTTAATAAGTTTCAATGTGCCCCCAGCCTTAATTTTGAAAAAGTCAGAGAAATTAAACGTGTTAATTTTTTCAAAACCCAAAATGAATGCTTATACGTGGTTAGATCAGGGCCCTTGAAAAAAAAAAAGTCGCAAATTTCTGGAAAAAAAAATGTCGCAAATTTCTGAAAACCCCCTACGCGCCATACGAAAACGTCCTTTTCGAATAGTTCCACAACGAAGAAACAATCAAACAAATCCAGGAAGCCAACATAACCGGGAAATGTGCGTATTAACTCGGTAGAAAATTGCAAGCAGCGCAAGTCGAGATCTGAAATGTGAGTTTGCAAAGAGAGGCGCGAACCTCGTTTTAATTTGATTTTCAACTTGGAGGCTGAGAGGTGAAGTGTTATAAACTTTCCGCATTTACGACGACGCTAGCAAGCTGCGTAAGCATTATCGGCTCGTATTTTAATCTCGGCGAGGCATTAAGGGGGATGTTTATAATCCTAATTAAGGTGCCTCGGCCGAATTCTCTTTTGAACTCAGCCAGTGTCGCTTCCACGTGACAAACTTTCAAAAAGGTGTTTTTTCCGGCGAAGAAGCTAATGAAAACGTCGAGCTTATTCGAAGCTAATAAATAAAATTGGTTTTCATTAAGTCGAGAGGCATAAAGAATAACTTCGGAAAGCCGTCAGCAACGCCTTAATCTCATGCCGGAAATTGCTCGAGGCAGGGAACAAGTCCGAGCCGGACCCTTCTTCGTTCTTCCCGCGCGTTAGACCAAAAACATGCAGCGTTGCGATGGAGGATCTGATGACCATGAAAGATTCCGATCTAAAATCTTCAATAAGTGTTTTATGTGTTTTCCGTCGTCGTTGGCGTACATCTCGTCCGAATAAGTATACGCTTTCGCCCCCTCATGGAAAAAGCGATTACCGAAATAAAAGTCCAAGTTATTGCATGTTCTGACGCCATGCACCAGCAACCTGAATTTCCATTTCTTATCTCTGGAAGCCAAATCTCGCGGTGCCAAAGTAAACAGACGCATCTTATTCGTGGCATTTAAAGCGTTAGCCTCGCGTCGATCCAACACGAATCTGCCATTTCCGCATCCGCCGCTGATTGTAGGCGGCGCTGCGTTATCTATAGATAACTCGCGTTGTGACGTCACGCAGCCTTCCTAAGTTATGGGGTACACTCCATTTCGGCTCTGACTCAAGCGTTCTACTACAACAATGGCTTTTGGGGCGGTATAAAAATTAACATCTGCATTACGTGCAAATTAAGTCAGACTAAGCATGTCTGGTCATGATGGTTCCCAACATCAGAATGAAATTCTGAGTGTCTGATCTGGGCGGGGCAAGATGGCGTCGTCTGCTCGGGAAAGTTATCAATTCAAAATGTGGGCTGCAAACGAATAACCACGCTCATTTTGTAATCAGTTTCCGAACACCTACGTTTTAATCTTTTGCCGTCACTTCCTTAAACCCGTAGACAAGAAACACTTTTAACAGTCGACGAACGAAAGCGCCTTATCGTGTTTTGAATTTGAATGGGGATGCGAGGTCGATGCCGGCATCTCCGTTCTCGTTGAGGTGGCATTAAATCAGCCTTTTTAGAGCTACAACAAGTCGCTATTAAATAATCGACCAAGTGGCCTCCGAGCTTTTTCCGCGACGCTTCGAAGACCGAGGGAAAATAAGGCTTTCATCAGCGTTTAGAGTGGGAGTGATGCATTTAAGGGGCATGTCAAAACGAGTTTTACACTAAATCTCCATTAATTTTAAAAGGAAAGACAATTTATTTCTTGGAGTAAGAAAACGTCATTGTCACCTGTCAACATGTTCTCGCCCGAACCAGCCATTCACTTAGCGAAAAAAAAATGAACGAGAGTAACTTTCGTTAGTCTTAATTGCATTTAAAAATTAATGACGTCTATTTAAATCGATGCGCAAACTGCGAATCTGCGTCTTTCACGAGCCTCTCGAGCGTTGCGTTAATGAACTAAATTGACTATTACCCTGTCCCGTTTAAGCCTCGGCATCCAAAATGCAGCCAATGTCATCAACGATGCGGATTGCTCCTAACGCCTGACCCCTAAAGGTTGGCAAACCCTGATTACACCGTTGTTAGCAGTGATTGCCTGAATTTGAGGATGTTGCTTAATTGGTCCCTCGCACGGGGCCATTAGTAATGCGTTCGGAAAGTTTGTTTTTAGAGTTTGCTCTAAATGTCGAATATTAAAGTATCTCTATTCGGAATTTATATTAAAATTCCGCATTCAATGCAGAATTTCCGTATTTTGTTTAGAGAATGGAAAATCTTTGATAAACATTTGTTTTTATGAACGGCCCCCGGTGCACGCATTAGGCAGGCAAATGCCAAGGACGCTCAGATGAGAAGTAGCGCATCGAATGACCACTTTGCGCTGCACGAGTGAGTCTAATGGGGATAATGCGAGATATTGCCAGTTTCTCCGTCGTCCCCTTCAAATTGCTTCGCAGCGACACGAAGACGTTGCGATAGAAAATCCGAGAAAATGTGGAAGCTCAGAAATTGCAGCCAAAAAGGGAAATTGGCAAAACAAATGTACCTTGGGAAATGCGTATTTGCGATAGCGTTCGTAAAGGTCACTGCTGGTCGTTGCGGATTCTAAAGAACGCGCTCGGATTATTAAATGCAATATTTTATCTCCTACAGTCGAGCTTACGATTGACACTCGGAAGCGCCTAATAAACTCTCTATTCCAAAATGAACGAGAAAGTAATCACGCTGGAACTACGTGCTTTTCTACACTCTCACGCTGGTCTGCTATTAAACATGTCACGTGTTCGATCATGCGCGGATCTAACACGTCGAATAACGTTGGCCGGCTCACGTCACCTTTTTTACGTTTCCACCACTTCTATCAGCGAAAAACTATAATATTAAAATTATTAAATATTTGGATATTTCAACGTTTTTAAATACTTAGAAAGAATTGTTCTCTTTGGCAATTCGCCCTAGCAGAAGCAATCCGTTTACCATTTCCCATCATCAACAAAATATTAATTTGCATTTTTTCTGTTCAGATGTCTTTTAAAAAGCTCTAAAGACGTTGACGTTGATATTCAGTTGGACCGGTGCCGGTCCGTGAATGACATCGAGGGTCCGCTCGGTTTCCGATTATTTTGAATAAGTACATAATTTTCATCTTATAACATTACATTTTAAACCTACTAAAAACGTATAATCTGCATTAGTGGTCTGCGAAATATTCGTTCTATTTCCACAGGTCAGCGACCTACTTTTTCCTATTTTTGCCAGTCCGCGAAATATTTTTTCAATTTTCGCCGGTCCGCATGCGTAAAAAGGTTGCGAACATATTCACTGCTATACACCATGAGATGGTCAAGACACGAATGACCGTGCAAATGTACCGTAAACAACCTTCGAATTAGTCTGTCACGAACACCAAATCGTCCGATCGAAACCGTCCCCAATTGCCACAAAACCACTCTAGCTCATTAAACGTTACGTAACAATCCACTTAAAATCGTGTTTCTACGCCCGTGTACGAATATAACCTTAGAGCGAACGAAAACCAATATTAGGTTTAGACCGCACTTGGATCTCATTTCGATGCGCGCACGTTTCCCCCTATTAATCTAGGCTCCCCAACATCCTCTCTCAGACATATACCGTATAACAAAACTGCGACAAAGCCGAGGGACAAATCCCAGGGCTCATATTCACTTCCGACATTTTGGTTCTCGTATACCTTAAAAAAGCCACGTATAATTCACGAATCATCGTTGCCCGATTGTACGCCAGCGCTTTGCCGAGGCTTTGGCGCAACTAGTACTTTTATCCGAATAATCTGCACCCCATATACCGTATAATCCCCCAAACACGCCGAAAAAGACGCGTGCGTTGCATACGTAATCGGAGACGAAACGTCGGTCAGCACCGGGTCGAGTTCACCCGAGTTTGATGAACGTGGCTCAGAAAACGAGACGCATCTTCAGCAGAACTCTAAGCAACCGAACCCTGCTTGCGCTTCTCCGTCTTCAAATAGAAGAACAAAATGACAAATACAAATAACCCGAGAATTTCGTATTTGCAAAGCATCGAAGGAATAAATAACCCGAGCTTATCGTATTATCGAACAACTGATGCCTGGTTCCGGGGAACATTAATTTTTTTTGTTTTTTGTTTGTTTTGCACGTGATGACGCGAAACGCGTACAAAACGAAAAAGAAAATAATTTCTGCTACGATTCTCCGCATGTTTTGTTGTTCGTTCATTAGGCCTACTTCGTCGCTTTCACACGATCGCTTTGTTGTATCGGGAAGTACAGTCCGGGCATAGCCGGGCCTTCCAGCTAGTACTGTATATTAGGCCAATATGTTATGAGCTCACAATTTTGCTAAACTTGACGTTTCCAATATTATAACTAATGGGTTTTTAAACGCGTGACCAATTTGTTTTCAGCCTGAGTTCGTGAAACCATATCTGATTTCGATCGCCAATATCGTATTTCCGGAAACTCGTGACCACCATGTGCACGCATGAATCTCTTGATAAAAATGAGAAATCTGACGTCATTTTAACGAGAAATGCTATGAAAAAGGTTTCGATTTTGGTATGAAGAGATGATCACGGCGATCTTCAATGGATAAGCAAACTCTGCCGGAAGTTCGTTCCTTTTTTTTTCTCTCTCTTGATTTTCAATAATGCATTTCTCGAAAGTAATATTGGCGGAATCTTAATTTTCTAAGAAGAAATGCGAGACAAGCCACGAGCGTTATGAAAATCTTTTTCAAAAGCCTCATTGATAAGGCTTACGTTTTTTTATATACTATAGCACTCGTCAATTTGCACGAAATCATATACTTCGCGGAAATTCTTCTTGGCATTATGATTCTCGCCGGATCAAGATGTATAGAAGAGCCAAAAAACACGCCAACATAATTATACGTGCAGCGTTTATTATCTGCCATCACGTTGACAGGCCAAAATTAAAATGTAATGGAGGATTCGGAAAACTAGGAATAAGCTTAATCCCTCCAATTAAATGTACGTGGAATAAACTCCACTGCCCCAGAGACAGCTTAAGAGGCGAATAATTATCCGATGATGTGGTGTGAAATTAAATACAGATTTAGCTGCGAAAATTCATATGAGAGAACGAATCAAGTTTCACATGGTTCAACTTGCGCCGTAACCAGCCTATAATTTAGTCGATTTCCCACGTTTAGCGTAAGGGTGCGAGCACAAGAATGCTTTTTGCAGGCGCTTACCACTCGGCGTACACTAGCGCCACCAAGTGGGATAAATCACCGTAACTATAATAATGCGGCATGCTTTTTAAAAGTGGGCGTATGGGTACGGCTGTAACAAACCTGGTTTTCCAGTTTCAGGCGACCGGAAAAACCGGTCTGCACTAGCGCCAATGAGGGCGCACGCATAGAAAGCCTAGCCGAGCCAGGCCGAGCTTGCAAGTTACAAGCAGCTTACAAGTCGCCAGTTTCAGATATGTTTCCCGACTTGATTTGTGAAATCGGAAAGCTGGTTTGTAAGACACAGAGTGGCACACGGATCACTATTGGCCAAAAGTGGAGGCCATGCGCGATAGGCATGCTAGAGAGCGCGCGCGAGCAAGAAATTTGGCCATGAAAAGTATGTTTCACCTCGTACAGCGCATTCCGTGGCACCCCAAGCATGCTGAACATCAAGCTGATATCAGCGGTGGTGCGGCCAACATGGCTGGAAAAAACCCGCAGACGGGAAAAGCAGGAAAGGACCGGTCGACTGGAAAACCAGGTTTGTTACGGCCCTACCCTATGCAAAGAAAGCTTAGCCAAGCCAGGCTGAGCTTACAAGAAGCGTTTATAAGCTTTCAAGAATGTTTTAACCCCTTACGGCATGACTTTCTTTTCTTAAAAAAAAATATATATATATACATGACAAATCATGCGTAAAAATGAGGAAAAATACTAAAAAAAATTGTCATTTTTGGGTGAAATTTCAAAAAAAATTTAATCGTAGCATCTATGCAACGACATGCAGACCGTATCAAAATATAAAATCATGGCAATATGAAGCTAGATGGAGCTAACATTGTTGTTTTGGAAATCCGAGAGCAGATTTTTAAGACACAGATTTATGTACGGGGTTTTACGCAGAATGTTTCACCTAGCACAACGCATGCAGTGGCGCCACCAAGCACATTGACCATCACGCTGATATCAGCGTTCCTTGTGCGCCCCAAAGCATGGAAACAAGAAGGTGAAAACAAGCAAGAAAGAAGCGGACCCTAACAGGACAGAAATCGAAAAATAAGGAGTCGCTCTATAAGTCGGATATCGTTCTTCGTAATTGATCTCGATTTTTATGCATGGATCAATAGCAAAAATAGTTTCTGAGATACAGCCAAAAATTCCTTTTTGCTCGTAGTCCAACGATCGTCCTGGAAGTAATTGGATCGGATTCTATAATCGATGAATCGTAAAATCTATACATCAAAATAATGAAGTCTTCAATCGGTTTAATTACCTGATGCCTGCAGGGAAAATAACAAAAAAAAACAGAAATTTCTTCCGAAGAAAAAGTAGGATTTTAATCAGAAATTGAGTCGAGCATCAATAACTAATCAACGCGACTTTCCTACGTTATATCTTCTACTTTTTGAAGTCTTAATTACCTCGTCTCCTTACAAAAGAAGCCCCCGTTGTGAGGATCACGTTCACGTATCAATTATAATTGATGACCGTGGAGAACTATAGGCTCATATTGGCGGTGTGAAATTACAGCAACTGATTGACAACGATAACACGGTTGACTTTTTTCCCTCAAAGGACACATCGAAAGCTGCGACATAAAAACGAAGATAAATGACGCCTTGTTTCAGGACTGTCATCAGAAAACACGTACAGGCGCGACTGAAAGAGTTCCAAATTGAGCATATTACACCCTGGCTCAGATAAGTCGATGGAAAAAAAAATTGCGACTACCTCATTATCGAAGAATAACGAGGTCACGAATTTGTCCACGAACAATTAGGCGGACAAATACGTGATCCAATGCTTATTTTTTAAGTCGAATGTTCCCTGAAAGGTGAAATCTCATCACAGAAAGATACGATGGAAACGAGGCTTTTGGATGATTCAAAAACTTTGACCAACAGATTGTTCAACCACCATCAACTATCTTCAAACGATCAGTTCACTGTTATAGACGCAAAACGCAAAACAAACTTTCGCCCTTCGGGTTTCAATTTCAAGCCATGCATGCAAGTGCTCGCATTTTTAGGCCATAAATGCTTGCAACGCGTGTACAGGAAATTACTTCTATTAACAGCTTGCAAAAATCTATTCTTCTTCCGAATCTTTTTTTCCCCCCGTTGCTTAGTGTCGCTCACTTACCAATTTTGAGTACTTTTCAATCCCGAGTGCACGCATGAAGTTCATTGGACCCAATTTTATTCCCATTATATTTCGCTTCGTGCTGACATTAAAATCTGCTTAACGCGGAATGAAATTCATGAGGTGACTGTAAATAGGCTGCTCATCAACAATATTAGAACATGAGCCCCTCGATGCGTAAATCAACAATGGCTTTTCGAACTTACCTGTTTCCGAGCGTGTTTGACGTCATCCGAGTTACTGGACAACCGGGTGGGCGAGTTGCGGTGAACGAAACTATTGGTGGACGACGACTGCGAAGTGACCTGGACACTGTTGCGCAAAGCCCCGCTTATGCTACTACGAGAATCAAACTGGGACGAGCTAGAATGGAACAAGAAACGATAATGCAATCAATCAGGATTTTAATTACTCATTAGCGATGGACTTTCCATCCATTGGAAGAGGTCCCAATACGGACCCTCCCCGGTGTTGACGTTTCCGCTTATTTTCCCAAATCTAATTCCCATGGTTTCACTAAGTAGCCTACACTAACATCGTTTGTTTATTAGTTCAAGTTTCCATCATCTTTATCTCCCATCCACTAGGGTGGATTTTCAGATACTATAATTGAATTCTATATCGAATTCTCGTATATTATTTCAAAGAACAGGCTCGGAATTACGCTCGAACATGGATTTGCCACCAATGGCTAGTTCATTGGTTAGTTTGGCTTGTTCATATGTTCCTCAACTGCCACATTTATTAAACATCTACCATTGATTCCTTTTCAATACATGCACAGTTCCTGAAGATTTTCCAGAATTACATCACTTTTTTTTTTCGAACATTTTTGAAAATTGTCCCAAACATCTCCAACTTGTCACATTTAAAAAAAAATCCGCACACCTTTTTCATTTTATCAAGGAAATCTTCTTCGAGTCAAGAAACTTGATCAAGCTTTATATTTTTCTGAACTTATTTGAGATTATAAAAATGTCCACTCTTTATTAAAAAAATTAAGAGAACATACTGTACTCGTATGTTTCAGGTAGTTGTACTTTCATACAGCATTGCTTCAATTATAAGAAAATCGTCAGTTTCCTAACACGACTATATTCTTTAGAAAAAATAGCGTTGGAAATGCAGTCACCTGTTAAGCCTGGTCATGGCGGACATGGTAACGGTGCTCATCCAAAGCTCCTTGATGACGCGAGCGTAACAGAAGCTCATCAGAAACAGAGGGAAGGCGAACATTACGATGAACTGATAAATGGCGAAGATCAACGACAGCTCTTCCGTGTCCTTCTTGGGCATGCAGTAATAAAAGGTTACGCTGGTTTCATTGTTGTAGAAAATGACCTGATCCTTCGACTAAATATATCAATGAAAAGAAAACATGCGAGGTTAATCAAAATCTATATACATAAAGAAGAGTTGTATTTATGCATTATATTTTCCAATATGACAAGTCGTATTGAAACTACGCCAGTCAGCCATTTCGTCTTCTGGGGATTAAACCAATCGGGCACAAGGTTATCGTTCAGTATTTGTACTTTATATTCTATTTAAATAATTTTCAAAAACTATTTCCATGTAATGGTTCCACACGTGCGTCTTAATAGGTGAGTTTTTAATTACAGCCCGGGCAAAGCAGGGTTTTCTAGCTAGTGACTTATAATTACAAATGAGGACGCAGATCGGTCATACAACTCCTACTCATCCACATGTAAATGCACGAGGAAATGCATTGATTAATTGTTGTGGGATAAAATGCTTTTTCCAAACAATTGGTAATATAACGAGTCACATGTACTGAACTTGTAAAAAAGACGTTCATTAGAAAACAAATAGGAAAACACGAATGTAAAACTTGCGCATGAATTCTGTTATAACATTTTGATACGAAAATCTCCGTTTATAAATATGAATATACGTGTATTTCAGCTTGAATAATGAAATTGGGATAGTTGCCACAAAAAAGTAATTCTTAAACTTTTATCATTAAGCTATGCGAAACGTGCAGTAAATTTTTGTTGCTAATTTCTGCCAGTTGTTTACATGAATTGTTTTTCATAAGAATTTTACATAAATTGATTGCATAAATAGCTACACCAACTGTTTACATTAGTTTGGGGTTTCCAGAAACAACTGGAAACCAACAGCAACTGAAAGAAGGGAACTAAGACAAAAGAGCACCCACACAAGTAGGGACAGGAAATCCCCTGTCCCGATAGGCCGACACGAAACAGGCTGCATGATGACGGGCCCCGGACAGGACAAGGGATACGACAGAGCATGCCAGTTCCAAAGAAACGCCATAAAAATAAGCACTTACAGGGTGCCCCAGCCGGAGACAAAGACATAAGACAACGCAACGGAGAGGATCGACACTGAACAAAGAGGGCATATGAAGAGAAGTTGTTTCTTTAAACATACATAAAATTATGTAAACAATTCACGGAAAAAAAGTAATGAACTGGCAGCAATGTGCAATAAAAAGTTCCTCTGTTTCCTCCATTGCGGAAACAGCTTTATGTTTATGAGTTGTCTGACTCTGAAGTGTGATTACCGAGTCGTGCTCGCGTACGCGACATTTTCAAATATTCGACAAAAACAAGAGCACGTGAAGGACTTCACGAAGGATTCTGAGAGGCTTTAGACCATATGGCAGCATCCTCCAATTAACTCCGATTATACGGGTATCATCCAGGTCCGCGTATGTATGCGACTACCCATTGGCCCAGATTCTGAGTGCACACGTAACTGCTTCTTCTATATTTCGACACAGGAGCTAATCGAGTTAGAAAAGTTGAACGAGTGCCTTTGAATACTTATCAACTTCAGAGCGCTTTATTCATCGCTAACGCGCGTGGATGTTTTAACCCAATAATCTGTTCGCTAATAGAGTGTGATCGTCGGGGTGGCCAATTAAATTGCTAAGAAAACGAAATTGAGCAGACTTTGCGTTTGTACGATGGAGATCCAGGGAGCTTGGGCGTTGATCTTCTACTCCTCGACGAGTAAACACTTAATCGGGGCAAATAATGTTATAGAATAATTTCGTTTATTCACAAATATATACTCGTATTGGATATTCGGTAGTTTTGAATAATTCTATCACGCTCGTGGGCTTGAAAGATTGAGCACGTTTGAGAAAATTGAACGGGTGGATGGAAAGCTTCATCTAAGTGGAAAGTACTGGAAAGAAAGATACAGAATTGAAAAAACATTGGAGTAAATTTCATTTCGGTGACGCCACTCTAGGCGGAAATATAAAATGCAAATTGAACTGGAATAAAAAACATCGATGAGGAGTTACAGTTACCTGAGCCCATCATAGACTAATTGAAGCCAACAAAAAAGAAGCCCTTCTAGCTCTTATTTTCACAGTCCTCCCGATGCCTTTTTTTTGGTTATTTATAACTTTGACGCAGTTTTAGCACCTTACAAAAACATTAGCTGGGAAACATTTACGAATCGTACTTTGGCAGTCGTGAAATCACGTGTGGAATAGCTTTGCATTCATCGATATAAAAACATCGATAATTTTGAAATAAGTTTTTTGAGGAAATGAACGTGTCGTGTTTGTACACGTATCTTTGCGACCGACAAAGTACGATTCGTAAAATCTCTAAGTAAACCTATTAATTCAAACTAACATTTCTCAAGAATACTTGCAAATGTGTTACGAAAATATGATCCTATAGTTACGAATAAAAAATAGTAAGTTTATACTTGGTCGAATATCGACCAATGGGTCACTTTGCAACCTAAAATTTTGTCAAGATTTATAAAATCATTTCAATATTTGATACGAGGCGCATTCGCTCCATATATTATTTAGCATTATTCGTTTATTTAATTATTTATCTACTTAAATTCTACTCATGGGTGAGTGATAGCATCTAATGGGGCATTTTCTTAGTTTTTAGAATGATGCTCTTTATTAGCGCCACGATTCTCAGATTCATGTACCCCACATTGCCCACAATACGTCCACAATATAAACCAAGTCACATTAGCCACGCCCACGAGCTGCGTGACGTCAAATGCAAGTATAGTTTTGTTCATATTTTGCGTTCTTTCATGCGTAAATTGGGTCAAAAGAACTTCATTTCATGGAACATGTCCAATAAAATGTCAAAACTATTTCATTTAAGTTTCCACAATACGTTGTATTAAGAGTACTCAGACATAAGATTTACAAATCGTACTTTGGAAGTCGTGAAGTCACGAATGCAAAACAACTTCATCAATTGGTTTGAACAGCGCATTTAACCCAACTGAATTTTTTAAACCATTAGCGCGTCGATTTTGCACACGCTATTTCAATACTGCCAAAGTACGATTCCCAAAGCTTCTGTCTGAATACCCCTATTATTTATTTTATATTCTTATTACGAAATGCGATTTTTTCCCCTCAATAAACCTTTGACGGTCCTTGAAATGCATTGGCTTTAGTCCGTTTTCCTACAGTTTTCCATCCTTACGCTCGACTACCTCGCGTTTCTGAAACTCCCTATTGAATTTTACAGTCTATTGAGAACGAGATCCCGAAGCACAAAACCTATAAAATCGTGAAGTCCTTTTTAGCACTTGCTACCATGATTTCATAATTAAATTCCAGTTTTATGAACGATGTCACTGCGGACTATAACCCAATATCGCAAACACACGAAGCGAAGAAAGTGCGTGTTCAGGAAGCTATCTAAAACTTAAATAAGGTTTAAGTTTTCCAATAAAGCGAACCAGGGCAGATTTGTTCCATACTATAGCGCTCACCGGCATGCAATATACAGTATTCTTCGAATGGTTTAGAAGCTCCTATGCACGGCCATATATAGTTGAGTTTAAAGAATATAACGTGAAAAATAATTAAAGGAAGCCGTTGTCTGTTTCGGAGACAGATAAGAAAATGAAAGAATGAAAAAACATTTGCAAGATCAAATTCTTTTAAATTACATTCCACCAAGCAAGGCAGTTCGTATAGAAAGCTCTTAGAAAAACTGTCTCTGTTATTATTTTCTCATCTTGAATCGTATTTACCGTGTCGTGTTTTTATTACGGTTCGAAAAACAGCAGCGCTCTGTTGGTGGTCATCGGAAAGACACGCACACTTGGACAAAACAAAACTTCTGCTGGATTCGAATACAATTAGCCCTCAAACATGTACGAAATGATTATGGATATGGCATATAGTTTAGGAATTGTGGGCAAGACTTAACATTTTTGTTACCTCTGTCTTCTCTTCATAAATAAGCTAAACTGGATGAGAGCTGAATATGTAAACCGATTTCTGACTGCTCAAATACGTTGTATAGGCCTACATATACAGTATGTAATTGCATCTAAACGTTTCAACATGCTTGATAACTGCCTGGGGTTTAGTTTCATCTTTGCCATTCCATTCATTTAAAACCAATCTGATCAGTTTTATCAATGTCGCTGAAGAAAAATCTCAGAAATATTTTCAATTAACCTTTACATAGCATTTTTGCAGTCATAAATTGTTAAATTCAATAGCTTTAACGGTGGTCTATTCCCGTCACTCTGTCAGCGTGATATACCAAGCGCTATAGCAACCTAATAATACGAAAATAAATTGCATATGCGACACCCTCTTCTTTTTCACTTATGTTTTCAAATAAAGTTAACCTATAACGCGAATCTTCATCAGAATTAGAGGATCTCGGTGGGTACTATACGCTCGTATATGTAAATATAAGCGAATTATTGATTAGAAAATGAGCTATAGATGACTTGCACGTGACATTACGCAGCTCGTGGCTCGGTGTACATTGTGGGCATGTTGAGGAGTATGAAAAATGAAATATCAAAAAACGAAATAAAACGTAACGAATGTGGCCGCACGTCTGCACGTGCAACTTATCAATAGCAAGGGCAAATATTTAGTAACCCACAATTATGGCGAATTTGATTGGGCCAAAAAATCTGCATTAGTGTAGGCTACAAGGTGAGGAATAAGTCTGCATAATCGGCAGTATTGTAGGTAGCAGGCGCAAAAAGACTTTACAGACTTATGCCTCACCTTGTAACTTACACTAGTGCAGATTTTTTTGGCCAATCAAATTCGCCATTAATGTCTGATCTAGGCGGAGCTAGCACGCGTCGTCTGCTTGAGAAAGCCATCCGCCTATGCATACAACATTATAGCTAAACGAGTTTCCTAGAGGCTAGGATTTTCGTAGGATAAGTCGTACTTTCCAAATATTAAATTTCCTGCGTGAGTTGGTATGTTTTAAAATCCTCGAATTCTCTCCCTCTTGATCATTAATTAGAAAAAAGGCTGAGCGACGGCTTCATAAAGATTTATCTGTATTCGATGACGTCTATTGAGCTTATTATGAAAGCCTTCTTTTCATAAGGTGGCTAGGGAAAAGGATCATAAAACTAAAATTTACGTTTTCGTAAAGCGTGTGAAAGTGCCGCCGAGCTGCAGTTTAGTAAAGATAACCCGGTAACGATTTTGTGGGGGAAAATGGCTTATGCAAATAAACGCAAATAAGAAGAGGAAATACTGCCAAGAAAATTACCATTAGACTGACCTAGATTGAGAACCATTTCCATCTCAATGTCGGTGCATCAAGGATCATAAAATTGCATTTCAAGATCATTCTCATTTCGACGAGATTATTATACACTGTAATACACCTTACTAGACTAGACCATTTTAAGGTTCCTCCGATTACTTTTCATCTCAATAAACAGAACTTGTACAATTGTACGAACATCTGAAAAAGAGTTGCGAGGTAGAACGTTCAACAATATACAGTTCATTAAAATTGTATCCATTCTTAATTTATGGAGAGATGAAATGTATATCTTTCTAGCTTAGACCATGCATCTTGATATTTTTAACTTGCTGTTTGCTGAGGTGATTAACATTTTTTTTCTCTAAGATTCCAAAAAATTTTGCCTCAATAACTTGCAACGACTTTGAAACGAGCTCGGGGTTACTTTTAAGTCGGGCACACACTAGCCACCAAATCAAAACTAAAACCACAAACCCCAAACTTCAACGTGAACTATAGTTTCTATAAAAAAGTTAATTCAAACTAGTTTTGCCAAACCTGGGCGTACATGTACACTGCAACAAACCACATTGACAAAAACTCAGCATACGACAGACGATATCACTAACTCTATAGCATACGACAGATAATAAAATTCTCCCTTTCAGATATGAGTCGACTGCTGTAGACCGATACTCGACGGGAACACCAAACTTAGTTGGCAAACTTGATTTTCTAGTTTTTAGTTTGGCAAAAAACAAAAAAAGTCGCCATTTTTTCGGGGTTTTTTTTAAGTTTTTAGTTTAGTCTGGCGATAGTGTACCCGACTTTATGCAATGGCTACTAATAACCTAGAACGTAGCATTACATAAGTGAACGAAACCACGTTTTTACACTTTTGAACAAACCTGGGGCTATGGTTTACATCATTGTGTTCAGGTCTCTGAACGTATACTGCGCATACTACATGTATACGCGATTTCTGAACAAAAATATGGTATATATAACTACCGTGTTCAACGTATTACATCACTTGAATTTCTACAATTTATGAACGAAAGTAAATCTCCCTGAAACAAGTTTAATGCCTATGTATAGAGACTCAGAGAAACGAGAAAACTATTACTAATTTATCCTCCGGTGCATTTTTATATAGCTCTGTATTTCAAGTTTGTCACGCAGGTTCTCTGCTATTTAATATGAAACAGGTCTGATTTTTCAAACTGCATGTTCGGATTCAAACCATTCGCAATTCCTACAAAGGGGAATGTTCCCAATTATAAGCAGCGTTAGTTACAAAATGGCCTCCAGGGTTCAATCTGGCCATTCGTTTTGTGTACGCGTGGAAGAAACACGTGCGTGATTAAATGCGAGACTCTTGTCAAAAGATTCACTCCGAATCATCGATCTCCGAGAGTACCGAAATGAAGCGTGGACGGCTTGAAAGGACCAGCTTGCTTCATTTTCGTCCTAATCGATTATCAGTGTCAATGCAGTCATATTGAAATCCTCGCGATATCATTATACAGCGTCATGGGCTTTTCAAGCTCATAAATTCGTGGCGTTAGGCTATCGTAATGGATGTTGAGGTGAGAAAACCAAAATCGAGTTCATAATTCAACATAAAACGGGCCATTTTAAAAAGCGGGATGCATGTAACAGTTCATTCGCATCCTGCGACGGGATATATCGAAGCACCACCAAGAATGCCGTATATAGGATACTTTGCAAATTACAGTTTGTCGAAGCTACATCACGCACAAAACCACTTTGCTACTTAACGGCCAACCACCGCCATGTCCGGCCACCATGCCCATATAATGTCCTTGTAATTCTTTCAATGGGTATTACACTCAAGTGCACGGGTGTAGAAATTGAGAAGAAGTAATGAATCTATACGAGACTTGCATGTAAATATTATAGGGTGGCAAAACGTCAATTGTGTCCATGACATGGATATAAGATGATTGGAAGTTTTGCAAAACTGTCACCATGAGTACAATCTGCACGCAGATGTGTGCTTGGGCACAGAACACAACCAAGCGGAGTAGAAATGAGAAGTTTATGATAATTTGCGACTCAGAAAACAGAAGTTTTCATTTCCATCCATTGCAATTCCCTATTCTATGGAGAATACTGCATGTATAAGGAACAGTTGTCCGTTATATAGAGGCTATGTCTTAGGATACATACTGCATGAACTTGGAGAAACAATAGCGTATTTTATCACTTATACTTTGATCGTGTAAAAATACAGCGAACTATATTTATGAAAATAAGCTTCTTCGCTTCTTGTATATGTATAATGGTATATCTATATAAAATAGAAAACGACGCCATCTTGGTTTTGTGGATGATCTCCTTTGAGCTTGGCAAATCCATATGATTGACCACTCATGGCACCCCCCCCCCTCCCCGGAGCGTGAACTCCGTGGGGCCATAAATCTTTTTAAATTTGCCACGGGCCATAAAACTGTCAAACAAGTTTCCCGTCCCTCATCCGGGATGTATCAAGGTCATATAGCGCCATCTTTTGGAGACAAAGGACAGCTAAATCTAACTCCTGATCGCATAAAAGGGGTTAGACACACTAGCCACAAACCTTAAACTTTCAACGCGAACTAGCTTCTATAAAAAAAATACAAACTATAGTTTTGCAAAACCTGTGCGTATACTCACTGCAACAAACCATATAGTCAAAACTCAGCTGACGACAGAGGATACAGACTTCAAAACAGTGAAAACACGATAGATACGATGTTCGGTCGTCTGCAGTATAATCGATATCGTACAGACTAAGCGTTGATAGCAGCGCCACCGCAAAAAAGTTTGGCTACTTCTCTTTCATCTCACCAACACTCGACTGGAACGCCAAACGTAGTTGGCAAACTTGATTTTCTAGTTTTTTAGTTTGGCAAAAAAAGTTTGCCACGGCATTTTTTTCGTTGCCCCAAACCAGAAAAGTCTAAAGTTTGGATTTTTTAGTTTTGGTTTGGTGATAGTGTGTATCCTCGACTAAAGATGCAACTTTTTTCCAAATAAACTTATCTATACTAGGATGCGTCTTAAAATCGACGAAATCACACCATGATTATAATCAAAACCTGCTTGTATGTACAGTATATAGCTTAAGAAATGCTGTATCTGGTAAATATGGACAAATATTATTTCTGCATTTCATAGAATTCAAGTATTTCATGGAAGCCACATTAAGTATTCGAATTCGCCAATTATCGAATTCTGCAAACTACATTTTGAATAAAAATAAATAAAATGCAATGTAGTTAGTAAAAATGAATTCATACAAAAATATACTTCTGTTTTATTAAACATGTTAAAAAGTAATTATGTTAATGTTTAAGCGAGTTATGCGAATACACAGTTAAAACGGAGTTTGGACATTATATACATACTCCGTATCTTTTGTTCACGTGTGATGTATACTTTGTCCATTGTATGGAATAAGAAATTGTGGGCGTATTTCCGGTATCGTATATATGTTCATATATATTTTCTTTTGAAACGAGAATTGTTATACACGATGTTTTTTATTGGCATTCAACGGTTGCGCATATGGACCATATGTTTAACCAACCTGAATATACAAACAAAATCAGAAGCATAAGGATAAAATGTACATTATTTGATCGTGTTTATTTGGCTTAAACCTATGGCATGAAAATTCCCGGTGACCTGGAAGTTCAAGAGTTAAAAAATAAGTTTAAAACAGATACTTTTTTGCGCAGGCGTTCTCTAAACACAGCAGCAAGCATGCAAGTGTATGCAGTTTTCATCAATGTTCTATAACAGGGTGGCCACAAAATTTTCGTTTCAATTTCCCTGACTTTTCCCTGACTTTCCCCTGACTAAAATCCAAAATTCCCTGACCAAAACTTACTCGTTAAT